>CATIWR010202175.1:0-51375 GCA_949677035.1 Omphalea diandra | reverse complement strand
GGGGGGGTTGAATTGGTGGGAAATTTGAACTTTTAATTTTGAAGGAAACACACAAGAATGAAAGATTAGAGAAAGGGTAGAAGAAGAATGAACACAAGAGTTTTATAGTGGTTCGGGTATTAACCAACCCTACGTCCACTCCCCAATTTACCAATTGGGTATTTCACTCAATCATTAGTGTTTTACAAGCTCACACTTAACTTAGTGTTTAGGCTCACATTAAACCTTACAACTTATGTTTTACAGGCTCACACAAAAAACCTTTTACAAGTGTTTTCAAGGCTCACACTAAAACCTATCACAATATGTGTTTTATGGCTCACACATAACATATGTGTTTTAAGGCTCACACAACAACCTCTCTATAGTGTTTTAACAGGCTCACACTACAACATTTACAATGTGGTGTTTAATGCTCACACCCAACACTTTCAATCTTACAAGAATTAAAAGAAAATGAGTAGCAAATGATTGACAACTTTTTCACTTGTAATCAAATTCTTAACCTTTGCTATTAATATTTGGTAGAGTATTTATACCCAAATTCCACTAAAGAAACTAACGGCTAGTTTATAACGGCTAGTTTTATAACGGCTAGTTCATAATGACTAGTTTTATAACGGCTAGTTCATAATGGCTAGTTTTATAACGGCTAGTTTTCAATAGTGTTTTAGAAAAATATAGCCATTGTGTTTCTTCAGCCAGCATAAGTTGCGCTCGCTAATTCATTTGTGTAGACCGCGATTCTAACTGAGAATCAGTCTGTCAAAATTTGCAATTTTTACTTCTCAAATCGCGGTCGCTACCAACATGTAGCCTTTGCGATTTTTGACTTCCAACGGCTTCCTAGGACACTTGTCAAGCTCTGATTGTGGACATCTTTCAGTTGTGAAGCTTTTTGTAATTCGCAGTCTCGACTTCGATGCGACACAGACCGCGAATTCATCTGTCATTTTTGGTTTGCTTCGTTTTGCTTGTTCGCGGCCGAGAATGACTCCGCGATTTAGCCTGTCTGATTTTTGGCAAGTCTTCTCAAGAGTCGCGGTCGTGAATCCTTGATTGCGGTTGCGAGACATTTTGGAGTTAAAAAGATTTTCTTCCAATTTAACTAGAGAGACTTATTTTTCTGCAAAATCAAATCTTAATAAAAATATTAGTAATGATCAATCTTCTTTGTTAAAATCAAAAGAGGTTCTAAACTTAGGATTAACTATCATAGTCCAACATATATATATATATATATATATATATATATATATATATATATATATGTGTGTGTGTGTGTGTGTGTGTGTGTGTACACACACGCACATATACACGTGTGTGCGCGCGCGCGTATTAGCGCACATACACAATAAAATATAAATTTTATAAAATTTTTAAGAAGCACTGTTTTAATATTTTAGTTTGGAAATTAATTTTAATTTATATGTTTATTAAAATTAATTCTTAAAGATAAATTTAAAAATTTATCTTTGACAGTATGTATAACTTTTTTGAGATAATAGTTTGTTTTATTTGACACTCGTTTAGTTATTATAATTTTTTTTTATGAAGGTGATATATAACAGATTAAACTTTAAAATGAGAAAAAAGAGAAATTAATACTAATCTGTGTATGGATTAAATATATATAAAGCTTATACCATTAATATTGAATTATTGTGTATAAATTTATTAAATTATCATATTTATATGAGTTATGAATATTAATTTCATATAATTGAAAATTTTTAAAATTAAAAGAATATTTCATATGAAATACTTTTTTACAATAAAATTAAAATCCATTTTATATAAACTAAAATTAACTAATTAATATTAAAATTAAATTTGCTATAATTGATCTAGTAGTAAATATGAAAATTAAATATTTTATAATATTTTAATTTTAGTTGTTAGTAATATATATTAAAAATAAAAATTTTAATTTCTAATGAATTAAAAAAATGAGAATCATAAAAGACTTT
The DNA here is from genome assembly GCA_949677035.1 of Omphalea diandra. Taxonomy (NCBI): domain Eukaryota; kingdom Viridiplantae; phylum Streptophyta; class Magnoliopsida; order Malpighiales; family Euphorbiaceae; genus Omphalea; species Omphalea diandra. Next base: position 49,405 of record CATIWR010202175.1, on the reverse strand, counting down.
TAGAATGATAATATATCAAGTATTAAAATGTTTATGTGTCAAGTAAAAAAAATTCAATTTTTTCTTTGCTTTTGCAATTATATATATGCTAGTCACTACATTTTGCAAAATAATAAAAAACATTGTCATCCTATTTTTATATTATATATAAAATATCAAAATAAATAATTTTTAAATTAATATGATTTAAATTATTTAAAATTTTTATCTTTAATTGTAAATGAATGATTAATTTTTTATTTCTTTAGAAATATTTTTCTTTCATTGTGTGTATTTTCTTTTTTATTTATTTATTTATTTTCTCTTTTCAGTTAGGAATCTTATAATTTTTTTTATTAATTAGTATAATATAACAATAATATATAGTTGTTAGTCACTTATTTATTAATACATTAGTTTGACAAATAGTGAACATAAATTGTAAATAATTTAGTTTTTTATTTCTATAATTACTCCAATTAAAATCTTTCTTATTATTATATATCTTAAACAAATTAACAAAACTTATAGAATAATTTTTTTAAGTAATTTAAGAGACATAGATCATTTTATAATTATTGAAATCAATTTATATCTATTTTTATAAAACTAATATTTATATACTAAATCTATATAGAATAGAAAGATATAAAATATTTATTAATTATTTGAATAATCAAGATTTTTAATTTTTTATAAGTAAAAAGTTTTTTTTTTAAATCTAATGAATAATCAATTGGTTTTTGTTTTAGAAACTTAAAAATCATCTATAAATAGCAAAATATTTGAAAATCATATATAAATAATAAAATATTTTCATAGTATGCCATATTTTAAGTTATGAATATTTTAAATATTTGATGCATCAAATTATTAATATTTGTTAAAGAGGATATGTAAAAAGATATATATATATATATATATATATATATATATATATATAATTCACATAAAAGTAGATCCAAACTACTATTAAAAACATAGTAATTCTATTTGTTTCATTATGTTTAAACTTTATGGGAAATCTAATTCTCCTAATCTGTCATCCAATCCAAATATAAATAAACAGATAGAAATAGATTTAAACTTATATTAAAAATAAAAAAATAAATTATATAATAATGATGACAATATTATTATTATTGTTATTATTATTATTATTATTATTATTATTATTATTATTACTATTACAAATATAACTTTGATTTCATATATACTATTTCTTTTGGAGCATGCGTTGTACTTATTTTTTATTTTTTTAGAATTTTTTAGTATTTTCATTTTTATTTTTTAAAATTTTAATTATTTGTAGAAAATAAAACTTGGCAAATATATCAAATATAATTATTACAATAAAATCTATTTAAAGTTCCATTATTGTCAAATCAATATTACAATAGGATTTTTTTATATACCATTTTTTTGTATATGTCAATTTTTTTGTTTGTTAGTTATAACAAGTATTTTAGTAATAGACATTGAAATTCCTTTAAACAATGCTATATATAATTATCCATGTGAAAAAACTGTATGCAATAAATAGACTCTCACTTTTTATATATTGATATTATATATTTATTTGATTGTTGATGAGCGAATTGAAAGCATGTATATGATTATTTACTAAAAATAAAAAGAAAGCATGTGTACCTTTAACTTATTGAAAAAAAGTGTTATTGAGTTTTGTGGTAAACTTTTTCCATGTGTATACGAGATACTGTATTACTAAATTTTATTATTTTTGAAAAAGTTTTTTTTATTTTAATAATATTATTATTGAATATATTATTCAAAAAATATTTATAAATATTAAAAAATTGAAATTTAATTACAAAATCTAATTAAATAAATAATTATATGAATTATTTTTAATTTTTATTTTATATAAAGTCTTTCTAACATAATTTATGACTCAGTAGTTAATGAAACATTTTATTGAAACTTTGCTGCATATAGTCTTCGTAACATATTATCTGATTTCGCGCGTGGTAGTCACTCCGCAAGGAAGACAACGGATAAATATAAAAGTAGAAACTAAAAACGGCTCTGCGTGCACGACAAACGACAACATTGCATTATTATTTTTCCACAATTGACCTGGTTCTTCAACATTCTTAACGTGCTGTGAAATACCGAAATTGCCCCCACTGCGAGGGAGACGAGCCTTGTTCTACATCCATTAGCTAAGGTTGCAGAGATCTTTCTCTTCCGTTATCTTCCCTCAAATTTCTACTCAGCAGCTTTTCTCCGATTGTTCGATTGGACGGCCACTATAACCACTCATGACTCTGATGACTCCTTCGCCATTAGATGTAATTGCCACAAACCCTTTGCTCCTCTCTCTGATGACACTCTCTGATCACCCTCGCTGGGCCACCTCTACGCTCTTGTTTATTTTAATTCATTTTCGAAATTATTAGCTTTACTATTTTGTGGTCTTTTATTTTAGTAATTTAAACTTGTAAAAATTCTCTATATTTGGTCGCCTATGCTTAGCCCTTAGGGTTTCCATCGGCAGATCCAAGCTGTCGCATTGACTGTGTTTTTCCTTTTAACGTTTTTTTTTAGCAGCAAGAGGACGACGAGATGCTGGTCCCACGCAATGACTTAGCTGATCGACGTCAGCCTATGGAAGGTATATTCCATCTTCGTTTCGTAAAGCATCGAAATAGATGGTACTGAGTGTTGTTTCCATTTTCGAAGGGCGAATTTTGATTTGGGTTGAACTGAGTAGTGCTTCATGTGTTTTAATTATATGGTCTTCCTCTAGCAAAATTATAAGACTTTGAAATAAGTTTATAGTTTTACATGTTTGTTTTGAATTTTGCATTTAGTTTTGCCGTTCTAGACTCAGTTGAATGTAATTTGGGAGTGAATGTTCCATGTTGTTGCCAATTAGTTTTTTAGGGGTTTAGAGTTATAGTTAATAGTTAATTTGATTTTGTTGGCCACATTATTGAAGAGAACTTCACCAAGGAAGTGAAATTTGGGTTTTTTTGTTGGGTTCTTTGCAGTTATTTTATTTCCTTGGCTGCGCAAAGTAGAATTAGATTAATTTCTTGGTTTTGTGCTATTTCTTTTGGCAACTATGTTGAGCATTGCCAATTTGATATGATAATTGTTATTAGTAGTGCCAACAGAAACAGCAACTGCAGTTGATGCACAGTCAGTCGACGATCCTCCATCAGCAAGGTTTACATGGACAATTGATAATTTTTCGAGGCTGAATACCAAGAAGCTTTATTCTGATATTTTTGTTGTTGGAGGTTATAAATGGTATATTAATCTCTTAGCATTGCTGGTTTCAGTACAGTTTTTAGTTGACTCAATTAAGCTTTTGTTGATCATTGAAAATTGTATTGGCAGGCGGATACTGATTTTCCCTAAGGGGAACAATGTGGATCATTTGTCCATGTATCTAGATGTTGCAGATTCTGCAACTTTGCCATATGGTTGGAGTAGACATGCTCAGTTCAGTTTGTCTGTTGTCAATCAAATTCATAAAAAATACTCAATTCGTAAAGGTATTGTCTCCTTTTCAGTGGTGTGGAAGATAAGTCTATCTTTTTAGTTCTGTCTTCTTAATCTATGTTTGCGTGTTGAATTTTCCGGAATGTTCTCACATAACTTTCTTGGCATGTAAGTTTTAACTACTGTCTTTTTATTTATTTATTTATTTAATTTTGTTTTATGATTGGGAAATACATTTGTCTGAGTGGAGCTTATCTGTGTTATTACCTTAGTTCGTTCTGAAGCAATTTCTATTTCAACGTGTGGTTTTGTTTATGTTTTCTTATCTATCATAAGTTCATTGTTACTTTTCAGTTTTCATGTTCACTTATCCTGGCTGTTGGCTGCTCTTGTTTCATTGATAAATTATTGATGTTAAGTAATGAATTTATAGGCAAACGGTCCTGCGTCTCTTGTGCAACTCCATGGACACTTCTTGATTTGCATAGGATATTTGCTCGAGGATTGTTAGATAAAAAAATTCTTTATTTTTCTTTTACATCTTATTTGGTGTTTCTTAGATGTTCTTGCTCTTAGAGGGACTCACCTTGAACGTACTAATTATCTTTGATGGTCTAAAGGAGGCTATTGCTAGTAGCAATTTGACATGATATTTTTATATGGCTTTAAACTATGGCCAAAATGGGAATACTTAATTCATCATTGATTAAATGCTGAAGTAAACTATAGAAAGCAAATTGTTCAAAGCAGGGAAACAAATTCTACATTGAACTTGTATTTATTAGTTAGTTAGTGCTGCCGTGCTAGATCTTGCAATGCCATTGCACATTTATTATATATTGTACAAACTTCTTGGATCACAATTCTCTCTCTCAGGCTTGTATATTACTCAAACAAACAAAAAATTGTGGATGCTATCGGGATGGATAATGTTTGGGATTAGTGGTATTGAAGATTAGTAATGTTAGTAATTTGGTTTTAATCTCTTTCTTGAATCTCCCAATTTCTCACTTGGAAATTATGGTGGCATATTGATTTTGACTTTTTGACTTAAGCTAACAAAAAATTAAAGATCTTGGGTTATTGTGCCATATTTATATTGCTTTGAACTTAAGATATGCATTTTGATTTAGGTGTCTGTACAAGAATTTGTTGAGAGAGTAGATCTTGAAATTATGAAATGGGCTTAGTAGAATATACACTTATATGCACCTTTTCATTTGTGCATGGTGAATTCATTTTCATTCAAAATGGAATTTGTTTTCCAAACTTTCACAAATTTGTTTGTGGAAGTAATTAGTAAGACGACTACATACACACATACCAATCACTCCAACCTTTTTAATTGTTTATGGTATTGGCCCCAACTAAGGGAGAGCATAGTTTTGTCCAATTCGAGGATTTGGAAATTTTTGGAATTGGATCGAAATTTTGAGGATCTTAAAAATAGAGAACAAGTACCGTCCCGACTTTTCGGTTTGGTTTGGTCTGGTTCTTTATAAATTCGTGATGAGTTAGTTTGGTTGTTTAGTTCTTTTGGGATGATTAGGTTTGGTTTGGGTATTCGCTTATTTCAATTTATTAAAAATTAAATTTTACATTTTTCATCTTTATGAATCAAAATAAAATAAAATTTATATTTTCACTTTTAATCATTCAATTACTAAAATAAATAAGTGATTATTTAATAAATTATAACTAATAACTTACACATTAAATATTAAATGAAAATTTTTAATGTTTACTACTAATTTATAATTAGTCTAATTATTAACAATATATACTAATTGAGTGAGTGTATATATATATATATATATATATATATATAGTGTGTGTGTGTGTGTGTGGTTCGGTTTTTTCATTACAGGAAATTAGTATTGTTCGATTCAAGTATTTTGCTATTTACATCGGAGATTTTCGATTTCCGGTCTGTCCAATTCGGTTATTTGCTCTAATTTGGGATCTCCAAGCCTTGTGCTCACCCTTATCTGCAACCAAATCTATCTTTTTATTTTTTGGTGTAATTTTCTTTTTTCAGTTACAAATATAAGAATATTGACACCTTGTAGGTTAAAACATTTCATTATTTTATTAGTGTACTCCAAATGCCAATAGTAGTATCCAACTAATTTTCATTGTTGCATCTAAATAGTAGAAAAATGCATTTTTCATTCAATGTTCTCCTTGTTAAATATTTCCATAGACCAACTATTCTCTAAGAAACAAATGGAGTATATATTAGAATTTTTATAGCTATAGTCCCTAATGGGGAACTGATGATATATGTGTATGCATTGTGTATTATGTACATGCCCTTGATCTTTGGCCTAGGAAAAAAAAAAAAAATTGATGGTGTTTGGTTATTCCCAATCTAAGCCTGGATTTTAGAACAACAGAGATGTCTTTTCAAATGGATACTTTACAATACAAAAGAAAAGAAAACCATTAACCCTCATTGAATACTTCTTCTCAATGAAAGAAAAATTATCTACATTGCACATATGTTGGTAAAATTCATTAAGTCTTTGGTAATGACTATTATTATAATTTTTTTTTTGCTTCCTGTAGACACACAACACCAATTCAATGCACGCGAAAGTGATTGGGGCTTCACATCATTCATGCCTCTGGGGGAGTTGTATGACCCTGGTAGAGGTTATCTTGTTAATGACACATGCATATTTGAAGCTGATGTTGCTGTCAGAAGGGTTATTGATTATTGGTCTCATGACTCCAAAAAGGAGACTGGTTATGTTGGACTTAAGAACCAGGGAGCTACTTGCTACATGAACTCTCTCCTTCAAACATTGTACCATATTCCTTATTTCAGAAAGGTTAGTGCATTTGGTGTTAATAGCTTGAATTAATCAAAGTATTCACAAGCCCACATCTGGAAATATTACCTGCAGGCTGTGTATCATATGCCGACAACGGAGAATGACATGCCATCGGGGAGCATTCCTCTGGCTTTGCAGAGTTTGTTTTATAAGATTCAATATAGTGACACTAGTGTAGCAACAAAAGAGTTGACAAAGTCGTTTGGCTGGGACACATATGATTCTTTTATGCAGCATGATGTGCAAGAACTTAATAGGGTTCTTTGCGAAAAGCTCGAAGATAAAATGAAGGTATAGAGGTTTCGTGGTTTCATTCTTTTACTGTTCATTGCTAAGACGTATAGATTATTAATAAATTTGAATATATATATATACACACACACACATATATACTTTCTCAGGGAACTGTTGTGGAGGGCACAATACAACAGCTATTTGAAGGGCATCATATGAATTATATTGAATGCATCAACGTGGACTATAAGTCAACAAGAAAGGAATCATTTTATGGTATGCATTTGGGCTAAAATGGGTAACTAAATTATCAAGAATCATCTTGTGGGCCTCATGAGATTTTATATATAATTGTAGATCTTCAGCTTGATGTCAAAGGCTGTCGGGATGTTTATGATTCTTTTGACAAATATGTGGAAGTGGAACGTCTCGAAGGTGATAATAAATATCATGCTGAACAACATGGGCTACAGGTGAGGTGATTTTGAGACATGGAAATGTAAGCTTTTGTAGATTCAAACGTGTTTCATAAGCAGTCAAATTCTAAAACTTTACTTTCTGATTCCTAAAAGTGCAAACAAATTGATTTATTTGCATTTGGCTCATCTCTTTATCAATATTTTTATGTGTCATTTGCTTTGTTTTTTTTAAATGAATAATCAATGGTGATAGGTATTTGTCATTGGTTCTCTTTCTAGTTTTGCTTTTTCTTTCTTCTAGTTTAATAGCTTGTTTGGAAATTCAGTGTTTGCGTGTTTTGTGCTTTTGAAAATTTTTATCTAATACTTTTGATTTATTTTCAATTTTTAGGATGCTAGGAAGGGTGTCCTATTTATTGACTTCCCCCCTGTTCTTCAACTTCAGTTGAAACGGTTTGAATATGATTTCATGCGGGATACCATGGTAAAGGTTAGTTGTTGACTAGATGTTGTTTACTTTTCATAGTTATTTTAATAGGTATATGATGAGCGTAGCTCTCTGATTCTTATAAACACTTAATCACAATTTAGTGTGATTCAAATTTGCAACTTCTTGATAAATTCCTAACTTTTTCTGCTAGAATCTCCCCATAGGGACTCTAGATTTATCTGTCAGATAATTGCACATTTATTACTCCATTTCAATCTACCTGTGGGGGGAAATATTTGGTAAAATAATAGCAGTTCTACTTGTATGAAAAAGAAAGAAAAATTCTTCTCTTTTTCAATGTTTTCTGTTGTTCCGGGTGTTAATTTGCCTGCTCTTATTTGAATTCATCTTGATAACTGATTTAATGAAATTGACTTAAGCTGTGACTTTTAACCTGTAAATAAAATAAGTATAGACAAACATATCGTGCTTGGTATCATATGTTGTGTATGAAAGGATAGAAATTCCTTTATGAGGCAATTCCTAAGTGTGATTTCTGCTTATCCAATGTTTGGGTAGGGCTTTTATTTCATGGCTTTGTCAAAGGATTTTGAGCTTAATATGTTGCTTTTGTCCTGTGGGAAATGAAAACTGAGAACAAGGGTGACAAGCTCTAACCACTTCTAAATGGAACATATGAGTGGGCTTTTTGGTCAATCAACACTTGCTGCTTTTGTAACTTCATTCTGTTTTCATTTTATAATTTCATGCTTCATCTTTTTCTGTCGACAATTGAGTTTTCACATTTGTCTCCTAATATATTCTGTTCACCTAGAGGGGGGTTTGGATCAGGGCAGGAAATGGGAGAACCAAATCTGTTTCCTGATATACAAATTTAGTTGTTTTCAGTTATACATGTTAGTTTATTATTTATTTTTAGTCTATGTTGAATTGACAGATCAAAGATAAAAGGTGAGAAAGTATGATTATACTTGTCAATGTGGAAATGAAACTGAAAAACAAACCATTTATTTGGAAAAGAAAGGGAATCAGGTATTGACTTATCCTAGATTCTAAAGAAGCTTGTAAATGAGCCAGGCTTGGGTTAGAGAAAGCCTCTTGATCTTTTTTAAAAGCATGCATTAACTTGATTTTGCCAGCATCTTAGTGATTTCAATTTTAGAGTATAAAATATGATGAAAATAATTCTTCTTACTGAACTTCTATTAAGCTAAGTATTGACAGGACGCTGCAGACCCCTTTGTATAGAAATTCAATTTAACTTCATTCGTTGACACATTATTTTTCTGGTGTTTGGAATTGGTCATTTCCTTTCTTTGCAAAGAGGAATATGATAATCATCTCAAAGAGGTGCACTCACTTGATTTGGTCTTTTCCCCCTAATACAATGTGATGCCATCTCATTGGCCAGCTCAAGGGAATAGCAAAAGTATGCAATATATTTCAGTTTTCTTTATCATTGCGGGACAAAGGTTCTTAAATGGTTGCAGAGTAATTTGTTGGAAGAGGCAAAGTTTGTTTTATTTTCCTTGTTGAAATGTTGGCCAATATTTGATTTATATATATTCATTTTACTTAGAACTTGTCCATTGCATGTAGATTTCTTGGTTCTCTCTATTTCTTTGGTTTGTATTTATATCTTTATTGTGTCATCTATTTCACTGATTCTCTGCAGATAAATGACCGCTATGAGTTCCCTTTGCAACTTGATCTTGATAGAGACAATGGTAAATATTTATCACCTGAGGCAGACAGAAGCGTTCGCAATCTGTACACTCTTCACAGGTAAGTATTCATGTTGCACAAGAATCTGAGAATGAACTAAAACAAGATCTTCTATTTCTGTAACAAACTAATGGCATGACTGAGTGTGCCTTGAGAACATCCTATTCATAAGAGCCAGTAACAAGTTGCACCATCTCTTTAAAAGAAAACATCTACCTGTAATTCCCATTGCAGAAAGCTTGACATTTGCAAACATTTGATTTATCTTGCAATAAAGGATCCAAAATCAGGTTTTTGTGTGTCCTGCCTTGATTCTACCATCAAATGCGAATATTATGCAACACAGTGAATCAAGTCAACGAATCCATCCAGCTTTGTTCTATTCCTTTTATTCTTCTTTTTCGTCTTCTTTTTTGTTCTTTTCAATGTTTTCCATATCAAAAACATGTATATGTTGGTTGCTTCCATATGCAGACTTTTCTTTTGGTGGAATGTAGTCGCACTGTTTTGTATGTGGAAAACCCCATGTAAATTTGTGTGGCCATTGACATCTTCTTTGTTGTCCTGTCATGTTTCTCCCCTATTTGCTGATCACTTTACACAGAACAGGTTGTAGGGCTGATTGTTTAGTATGGGTTTTGGAGTTATTTGTAAGCTCAATTGGGTAGGAACTTGTATGATTATCTAGGGTTTCAAGGGATTAGGTTAAAAAAGTGAAATTAGGTTGGGATGAGAAGATTTTGGGGCTATTTGTAGGGTAAATTAGTGGCTGTAAATAGTAACATGAACTATAAAATAACAGGATTTGTCTAGGTTCAAAACTGAACTTTCTTATGCATCACACCATGGTTTCCGAGTTGAATTCATCACACAACTTAAACAAAATTGACATAGCTGCTGAAACCTTTATTAACTGAAAACTGAATTAAAACCATTGCAATCACAGGTATATCTAGACTAAAAAGAAATCTTAAACCTCTAAGGCGAAGGACTTCATAACTTCCCAACTCTACTAGGATTTGAATTCCCTAAGAAAATTAAGAAGGAATCAACGTTAACCTAAACCAACTAGGACTCTAATAAAATCTTAAAATAGATATAAATACTGCTAACTAAACCTGGGCAAATTCCGGCAAGGCTAAAATTACAAAATTGCCCCTGAACTTTAAATAGTGAACCAGCGGCTAATTGAATTAAATAAACATATTAATAGAATTCTATTAGGACTATGGAATACTATATAGTTGCTGTACTGAGCCTCATATTAATTCTAGATGATAATTCTAAGGCGAGTTTCCTTGAATAGTTTGTCCTCATCATCATTTAAATTTTCTGTTGATTGGTATCCACAGTGTTTACTTAAAAATCCCTAAATTTAGGTTAATTTTTAATTTAGGCTAGACTTCAGTTCATATATGTAAACGAACAGATGGGAGAAAATTGTGTTCCTTATCCATTCACTATATATAAAATTATGTTCTCTCTCTCTCTCTCTCTCTTTATATATGTATATATATGTGTATGTGTGTGTATAAGTCCTATTCTAGGAAGGAAATCTATACAAGGAAGGACAACGAATTAGGCTCCTAATGACCACCTATAATCAAGCTATACATCTATACAAAACTTCCTTCTTTATAATATACAGGCTTTAACACTCTTCTAAAGCTGGAGTATAGATGTTAATCATGCCCATCTTGTTGCAAAAATAGTCAACTTGAGCTCCATTTAGAGTTTTTGTGAAAATTTCTCCCAATTATTATCCAATCTTTAAATATCTTTTGGAAACTAAGCCTTGATCCAATTTTAATGTGCTTAGTTCGCTCATAGCATACAAGATTGGAAGCAATATGAAGAGCAACTTGATTATCACATCACAATTTGGCTGGAATTGAAATCTTAAAGTCTAATTTAGGCAAAAACTGATATAATCATATTGTTTCACGCACAGACTATACCATTGCTTTGTATTTTGATTATGCACTCGAATGTAAGACTACGTTCTGCTTCTTACTCTTCCACGAGACTAAATTTCCTCCAATAAAGACACAATATCCTGAAGTAGATCTTCGATCTTCCGTGGATCCTGCCCAATCAACATCGAAAAAACACTCAATCTCCGTATGACCATGATCTTTATGCAAGATTCCACATCTTGGTGCCCCAACATAGAATCTATTTTACAACTGCCTAATGGTTAATCGTTGGAGAAGGCATGTATTGACTCATAGCACTAACTAAATATGCAATGTCTGGCTGAGTTACTATAAGATAATTTCCCAACCAACTTTCTGTATCTATCAAAAATCTTCAAACAATTCACCATCTTTTGTGAGTGCAAATTAGGTGTCATTGGAGTATTACATTGTTTAGCCCCGTAATTTTCTTGTCTTAGATAACAATTCAAGCACATATTTTCTTTGAGATAAGAGGATTCCTCTTCCATACTCCCTATGAGTAATGAAACCAAGAGGTTGCTTCATATAAACTTCTTCTTAAAGATCTCCATGAAGAAAGACATTCTTGATGTGTAGCTGATGCGAAGGCCAATAATGAGTGACTGCCATGGAAATGAGTAACATGATAGATGTCAACTTAGCAACAGAAGAAAAGTGTCAAAATCATCAACTCCATAAGTTTGAACATATCATTTAGCTATAAAGCGGGTTTTTAATCAAGCAACTGACCCATCGGGATTCACATTGATTGCAAAAACCTATTTACATGCAATATCCTTCTTCCCTGCAAGTAAATTTATTATGTCCCATGTACCATTATCATCTAGAACATTCATCTCTTCTATCATAGCATTATACCAGGTATGTAGAAAAACACAGAGAGAAATTATGTAGCCGACGACTGTAACAGTATCAATAAAATGACCAAGTTAGTTAGAAGTGCTAGGTGCAACTAAGGCGATAAGTCCTATGATTCCCTAAGGAGCAAGACGCAACTAAGGCAATAAGTTCTTTTGTGTTCATCGGTTATTGAAAAATCAATTATAGGTTGTGTCTAATAAAATTGAGCCAAAAAAAAAAAAAGACCATATATAATAATAGTTTGAGAAATAAAGAGAAGAAAAAGTAGAAGTGTAGAACTATATACTATATAGAACAAAGAAAAGCTGAATGAATATATAAATAAAAAGGGGAAAAAAGTGTTTAAAAGTTAAAAAGGCACTCACTTGTCTTTGTTTTGGCTGGTCATGACTTGGGACTAGTCTTGGAGTCTTGAAGAGTAGAAGAATGACAACTTTATTTTGTTTTTTATTTTAATTTTGATATTGATGTACTTGAGTTGAAGAAAGGTAGCTTTTGTTTTTTTACTTTAATTTGATTTAAAGTTTTAAATAACAACTTCTTTTGTTTTAGTTTCCTATTTTTATTAGGAAACTTCCTTGATTTTTGATATAAATTGTCTAATAAATATTTGACTTTCCATAATAAAAGTTTTAGATCCCCCATATAACTTAAAATTTGTTTAAATATCCCTACTTTTAGGAGTTGTAAGTGGGTATTTTAGGAAAATAAGTTGGCCTTTATGTTTTTTTCAAATTTCAAAAATGTTTATAATACATTTTGTGGTAGAGGCGTAGATTTTTGCGCTTTTTGCCTTTGGAAAAGGCATCACCTAGAAGCACAAAGCGTGCATCTCACTAAAGGCAATGGCGAATTTGAAAACGGAATCGTTGTCCAGAAGTTGCTTATCCAGCTCTGCAGTCGATATATTTTCTTCTTTTTATTGTCTTGCATTGCCATAACTCCTCTTCTGTTGTGATTCATGTAGTTGGGTAAAGCTAACTGGAAACATAATGTTGTTGAAAAAAAGCTCAATTTTGGCTGAAAACTGGCCATTTCAATTCTGCCCCCCTTTATCCCCCATGATTCTTTTTCTTTTTTCTGTATTTCATTTCTGTTCATGTGTGTTGTAAAGGAGATAAGAGTGTTGGCGGTGGTGGCTGTTTAGGGTTTGGTTAGAGAGGTCGGTGATGGAGAAGTATGGCCTTTGGGTGGTCGGTGGATGTTGGTGATATGTGTTGTGAGGTAAGAGAGGAGTTGGTTGTGAGATAGTTTTTCCTTGCATACAGACTTCTTTGCTGGGTTAGGAATTTTGGTAGGGTTGATGGGCTAATGGAAAGGCAAAAAAACAAGTTCTGTTTTCTTAAAAAAGTATTACGCCATGTCATATTTACAAATCATTTTCTCTTTACTAATTTTTGAAATAAAATATTAAAAAAATGCAATGTCATCAGTGTTGCTGGGAACTTCGCCAGAGTAACATCGGAAAAATTTATTAATTTAGTCATTTTATTAATACTAATTGAAGTATAGGCTAAAATTGAAAACTGACCTAACAATTGGGATTTTTTAGGTAATTAAGCCTTTCTTTTTCTTTTTTTTTTTTTGGGATTCTTATTTATGCAATAGGTCTCTGCTGTTTGACCAGACTTTTCATTCGGCAATTTCTTCTTGTTTTTTTTTTTGGGATTCTTGTTTATGCAATAGGTCTCTCTGCTGTTTGACCAGACTTTTCATTCAACAATTCTTCTTGTTTTTTTTTTTTTTTTTTTTCTTATTTATGTAATAGGTCTCTCTGCTGTTTGATTAGACTTTCCATTCGACAACACAATTCAATTTCCTTAGTTTACACTATTGGATTTCTTATGTTGGATTCCTACTTTAGCTGATGAATATGAGTATTTTGTTGCTGATATGCATATTGGGATGATGATTTTGTGCTGTTTCTTATTTTCAGTGTTTTAGTTCATAGTGGTGGTGTGCACGGAGGGCACTACTATGCATATATCCGGCCAACGCTCTCGGATCAATGGTATGTGTTGTGTTCCCCAAAGTGTAGTTGGTTTCAGCATAGACCTTATTTTTTTTGGTTTAAATTATATTACTTGAAGCATTTGCGTAGCACTACTAGTCTACTTCTGTTGTTGGGATTAAGGTTTTTCTTTGCTGTTGTTTTTATTTAATTTTATATTCATTTTGCTCAGTGTTACCGGATGACACACTATGTGCTTTCTTATGTTGTTTCTTGTTGGCATGTTTCTTCTTATTTTTGGATGGATTCAATTGCCCATTCTTGCAAATAGTGTTCTGAACTTGCATTTTTGGCGTGCTTCTTAAAAACTGTTATCAAGTAGTTCTTGCTTTCTTTTGTCTGGAAAATCTATAGTGCTTCATATGTCTTGGTTGTCTCTAATTGAGTTACTCATAGGAATTGTGGCCTATAGGTTTAAATTTGAAGATGAACGGGTAACAAAAGAGGATATGAAAAGGGCGCTAGAGGAGCAGTATGGTGGTGAGGAAGAGGTAATGTTTTGAAGCATTACTACTAAGATTTTATTTGATATCATAGTTTCTTGAGGAAGACGTAATGTTTAGAAACATTACTTGTTAGATTATATTTGATATTACACTTTCTTGGCCTATTTTTTTTCCTTGATTTTGTGTAGCAGTTACCCCAGACAAATCCTGGCTTCAACAACTCACCCTTTAAGTTCACGAAATACTCCAATGCGTATATGCTTGTATATATACGTGAAAGTGACAAGGAAAAGATAATCTGTAATGTGGATGAGAAAGACATTGCAGAACACCTCAGGGTAAGAAGTAAATGCTTTTGTTGATTGTATTTTTGGTAGTCATTTAGATTCATAATGTTAGGCTGTGTATATGGATATCTCATTGCAGATAAGGTTGAAGAAAGAACAGGAAGAAAAAGAACAAAAAAGAAAAGAAAAAGCTGAGGCCCACTTGTATACCATCATAAAGGTAATGGCTTTCAAAATTTTACCCTTTTCCTGTTTTCCCACATTCCCAAGGGAGGCTCACTCTATACACATGCATAGGTATAGAAAAGCACCCACCATACTCAGACTGATCCCACCTGTATCTATTCACATGTACAGTCATTAGCATGTACTGGCACACTATGGTTTGCTGTTGTGTGTCTCTCATGAATCATCAGTCAATATTTCTTTTCGTCTTATGCTCTTAGGTTGCCCATGGGGAGGATCTACTTGAACAGATAGGGAAGGATATATATTTTGATCTTGTGGATCATGGCAGAGTTCGTAGTTTCCGTATCCAGAAACAGATGCCATTTAATCTTTTCAAGGTAATTCTTTTGTTTCTCTTTTCTTTCCCCTATTCCTGTTCTATTGCGTTTTTATAAGTTGGACATACTGGCTCTATCTAATGAGAGTACAGTGCTTCATTTCTGGGAAGATTGCTAAATAAACATTTTATGCCTCAAAGTTCAATTGGGAAAATATATAAGTGCAGTACTAAATTTGCAATTACTAGCGGCTTCAGTGGATATGCAATAGCTAAGTGGCTATGAATCCAGGACTTCGAGTCCTTTATTATACATGTAGCTGATGTTATTTCTTGGACTTTTTTGCCATCCTTGCGCTTACTACATGTGTACTGCTTTCGAACTACAGCCACGCGTACCCAGTGATCCCATAGTCATCAAGTCACAATTTTTGTTCTGTATTTTTCTTTTTTTTTTTTTTTTTTACTCCCTTACATTCTCCTTTCCCTCATCTTCTCTTTATCTCCTCTTCCTCTGTTCTTTCTTATTTATCTTTTCCACATTTTAGTTCTCTTTTCTGTCTCTCCCTGTGTCTCTTGCACTTTGTCATACTTTATTTTCTTTTTCTACTCCCATACATTCTCCTTCCCCTCATATTCTCTGTCTCTGCCTTTCCTCTTTTCTTTCTTGTTGTTTGTTGTTTCCTTTTTGACTACCTTCTTTTTGTGCTGTATTAAGTTGACTACTATTCACTTAAAAATGAAAAGAACATAACAAAGTTCATTCACGCAAGACTACATTTAAACTCTTGGATCTCTGAACTATATTGATAATGGGTTTGTGCATGAAATTTTGCATATCCCATCGCGCTTTCGGACTCTAAGAGGTTAGAACTTAGTCTTTATCTCTCCTTTGTGCATGAGTAATTTTTTTTTTTTAGGTGCAATTTGTGCTTTTGTAATAAAAAAAATAATAATATTGTATTATATATAATTATATTTATATTAATATATATAATTTATTAATTTATATAATTTAATAATAATATTTATATTAATATAATTATATTTATATTGATATAATTATATTTATATTAATATATAATATAATATAATAATATTATATTAATATATTTATATATATATATATATATATATATATATATATATATATATATATATAATTAAAAAACATTAATCAAAATGCTGTCAGGTGATAATTGATGATAACCAGATACTCTAAAATGATAAAAAAAATCACAATCCCAAAAGTGAAAAAAGGGCTAAACTACAAAACACATTATCCAGTATTCAAAAGTTCTTTTGCAGGAAGAAGTTGCTAAAGAGTTTGGTATACCAGTGCAATTTCAACGTTTTTGGTTGTGGGCAAAGCGCCAAAACCATACATATCGTCCAAACCGACCATTGACTCCTCAGGAGGAAGCACAATCTGTAAGTACATATTGTATTGTTTGTCCTATTGTTATGGTAGTTATGTGCAGCATATCTATTGTATTATGTTACTTGGACTCAGGGATGAGCACTGGATACTTGTATGTGTCCTGATGTGCTTGCCTTTATAGTTTCAGATTTTCCCACTAATTTCAAGTATGAAACAGTTGTTCCTTGTGCAGGTATCGTTAATCAATATGGATACTTTTGGATAATGCAAAGAGTTGACTGTGTATGATCACTTAGGTCACTTGGTGAAATGGCTCCAATCTTATGGAGTAATTTAAATGGAACACCTAATCTATCTATTTGAATTGAAATTAGTATTCATGGTACAAGTATAGTAGAAATCCAAAGATCAGTTTATAAAATAGTGAATGAATGCAAGAAATTCTGATACTGTCGAAGAAGTTAACTTCCACATCTATATTTCCCTTTGTATGCATACATGCACATGTTCTCATGCACACTGTTCTGTCGACTATGAGCATGAACCTGTAACATTGGGTCACCTGGCGCATTAAAATGATGGATATTTTACGAAGAATGTTGAATTGAATCATAGAAATGCATTTTTTCTTTCTGGTAACATGATGTATAGGGTGCCAAGCAGGGCACTCTGCATGGAACTCAGTGCATGGTCCCTTAATTTTGAAACTTCTATTTTGGTCTATGTAAAATGGGCTAGACCAAAAAAATTTATCTTGAAACCTTACTCCCTTCCAGAGCAGTTACATCTTAAATGAAGGTTTTTTCACTTTTTATTTTGTGAAACATTAGTTTTAAGTTTTAAATGGATGTGTACACCATTGGCTGTCTATGTTCGTGTTTTCTTGTTTTCCTAAACCAATGGTGGCATCATGGCATACCTGGTGTATCTTTTCTCCTTTTTATTTTTCTATCTTAATGCATTATGTTTTCTTCCACTCCCACTCTCCTCCCCCCCCCACAAGTTCTACAGCAACAAAACCTGGCAAATTTTCTGATTTCCTTAATTTGCCACTGAGTGATACAACAATGTAAACTGTACTTTCTTCCTTTTTTCTTTTTAAAAGCAAATTGATAACCTCAGTCCAAAGCAGGTGATCCAAGACAAAAAGTTTCCAATTCCAATTTGTGTTTTTTGTACCCTAAAATCTCATCAAATAAAATCCAATTGAAACTAGAGTTCCTCTAACTTTTCTCTCTAATTCCACCGTCTAACACTGCCATTTCTACCAAACCTTAACCCACAATAAACATGCAGGGGTGTACTAGTCCAGATATTTACATTGGAACAATTCTCTGTAGTAATTATTGTTCTTTTTTGGAAGCTTAATCAACTTAGTTATAGTTAGTAAAGGCGCAAGGTGCAAAGGGGTCTGGAGCATTGTGTTTTGCATTGCGAGTGAGTGGGCTAAAATAGATAATCAAAGGAAGACCAATAGGGGCTAGAAGAAAACAGAAGGAAATCAGAGTGAAGAAGAATAGATGGATGTGTGTGTGTGTGTGTGTGTGTGTGAAGAATAGATGGATGTGTGTGTGTGTGTGAGAGAGAGAGAAAGTGAGAGAGAGAGAGAGAGAGAGAGAGAGAGAACCTGGTTGTATCATGCAAACATGACAGCAGCTTTTTTGTACTCTTGTATGGAAGATTTGGAAGCAATATGGATTTCTTTCTTTCTTTTAATTTGATTTGTGGATGAGATGATGTAAGATCACTTATTTTGGGGAGAAAGTAAGAGATCTTTGGATGAAATAATATTTAAAACGAGAACAAAAAATCTATATAATAAAATATTGCAAAGCCATTGTTTGTGGTGTAGACACTGGTGGTGCTTATTCGATATATTTACACATTATTTTTGGGTTGTTGGTGGTGGGTGGTAAGTTCTGGTGCTATTATGGGGAGCATCATGATCTTTGACATCAAAATTTTGACCTATTATACCAGATAAAATAAAATGATAGCTATAGCAAATTTTAAATGTTTTACATGACAAAATTCTGTGTGACATATAATGATGAATTTTTATTGGCTTACGTTTGAAAACAGGAAAGTTCTGGTTGTCCTGTGTAGTGGAGTTATAATAAAATGTGTTGCTTTACAATTTTTTTTTAATGAAATGCATTCCAAATTATGTTTGTGCAGTTAAAAATAATTTCTTTGTTGTGCATTGCATGAGTTGATTATAAAGTCATTAGATTTATTTATTTATTTTTTTTGTTGTGATTTGATGCTTAATGCATGTTATGTTTCTCTGTCTTTGGCTTCTAAGTTTGTGCATGCTCATTTTGTTGTCTGTAACTGTAAAATGCATCAGGTTGGACAGCTGAGAGAGGTTTCCAACAAAGCAAATAATGCTGAGCTAAAGTTGTTTCTGGAAGTAGAACTTGGACAGGTGTTGCTATTATTATCTTTTCTAAGGGCTCTTCTGATGAAAATTGATGGATTTTTGTTTGGCTCCACCTTAAACGTTTCTTATCACTATGATAATCCAGGACTTGCGACCTATCCCCCCACCTGAGAAGACTAAAGAAGATATACTCCTTTTCTTTAAACTTTATGACCCTTTGAAAGAGGAGCTTCGGTAATCTTCAATTTCTAGGTTATCTTGCTTCTATTGGAATTTAATTTGTTAGGCTTACCTTATGTTATGACAGGTATGTTGGGAGGCTGTTTGTGAAGGGGGTTGGGAAGCCATTGGAAATATTGGCAAAGCTAAATGAAATGGCTGGCTTTAGTCCTGATCAAGAGATAGAACTTTATGAGGTCTGCCATGTTTGAAGTATAATGTTGCATTAGCTGCATCTAGTTATATCATCAATTATTTGGCCCTGCAAATATCTTATTTATCCTCTTTTGTCTCCAGGAAATAAAATTTGAACCTAATGTCATGTGTGAACACATTGACAAGAAGCTCACTTTTCGAGCTAGTCAGGTTGGTAAAATCAATTTCTAATTGCATGTTTTCTTTCTCTTTTCAAGATTTAGTTATAGCAATTACTTCTTCATTTCTTTATCTCTGATTTCATTGTCATTGATTCTTATTGTAGCTTGAAGATGGGGATATAGTTTGTTTTCAGAGATCTCCTCAAGTTGGAAGCAGTGAACAACGCCGGTACCCTGATGTACCTTCATTTCTTGAATATGTACATAACCGTCAGGTATGCCATGAAGAATAGTAACCAGCATTGTTTATTTCTCTGTCATTTACTTAACTTGCTGTTGTCCAAATTTTTGATTTCAATATTATTATGGTTTGGTAGGTCTTGTCCTTGTTAATTTTGCATTCTCCATAGTTCTACAAGGATCAAAACTTGTTTGAAGGCATTGAAATTAATTGCCTGAACCCTAAACTATAACTTTTGTGCATGAAGGCATCTCAAATGTTTTCTCCAGTTTTCTGCAATAAATGCAATTTCATTTGTAGCTTTTTCCTGTTCTATTTTTTTTCTTCACTCAGGGTTGCAATTTTTGTGTTTTAGCATGCATATCTCAATGCATTAGGATTTTAATTTGCTATAAACTATCCATTCTTTCTCCTCGTTTCTTTTTTTGAAGACATGCGAATCATGGTTCCTGTTGTCAAAGTTGATCCTTGTCGATATTGTTATATTGTTAGGTACATGAATTACTATTAATTCAATACTGTATTAATGATTATGATTGTCCTTAACACTTTAACCTTCTTCATGCAGTGTGAATTGATTATAAAATTTCAACAACCAGATATATTTATGATTTACAGTTCTTGGAAGCAGAAATAAATTTGTTGAGTTAAAAATCGTAGAATCATGTGAAAATAGTGATTGCACTTGAAAGAATGGCTAGTAAATATATAAATTGAACAAATGGATGGGTATGTGAAATTAGATTAAACTTCTAATTGCATACAAGTATCGATAGTGCTGAGATGTTCACAATTTGGAGATGTGATTATGTTTTACATTTGAAGTTCTCATAGATGAGTTTTGGATTTGACACTGCTTTGCATTTACTGAGAATCTGTAGGTTGTTCACTTTCGATTTTTAGAGAAACCAAAGGAGGATCAATTTTGTCTTGAGCTGTAAGTTAAATAGTTACATGGTTTTTCTGGCTCACAATTGATTGATTATATAGTATTTATTTTGTATTTGATTTTATGCTGTCCAATAAATTCAGGTCAAAGCTTCACAATTATGATCATGTTGTAGAAAGAGTAGCTCGTCATCTTGGATTGGATGATCCATCTAAAATTAGGCTTACATCTCATAATTGTTATTCTCAGCAACCTAAACCCCAACCTATCAAGTACCGAGGAGTGGATCATTTGTCTGACATGCTGGTACACTACAACCAGGTATACATCAGAAGTGCAAATATTTACCGGCTAGTCTTGTTTTATTTTCTTGACTGATGGCTGAAAATAAACTGGTTTTGTTTGATAGACATCTGATATTCTATACTATGAAGTACTGGATATCCCTCTGCCAGAACTGCAAGGCTTGAAAACACTGAAAATAGCTTTTCATCATGCTACCAAAGATGAGGTTAATGCAAATTTATAAAATTAAAATTTCAAATATCATATTCTATATGGTTAAACTTTTTGATTCATAGGACCATTGATATTTCTCAGGTGGTGATTCATACCATTAGACTGCCAAAACAGAGTACTGTAGGTGATGTCATTAATGACCTTAAGACAAAGGTATCTGTTCTAACTTTGTGGTTCCCTTCAATTTTTTCTGACCTAGCTTATTTAAATTTATGCATCAATTAGTTGCCATGATTGGTATGAATTTCTAGTGACATGCTTCCTGATAAGGCCATGCTATTCTTGAATTAGGAACCTGAAAAATTAATCTTGGAATCTGCACTTTAATTATTCCCAAGTACTTTTTTATGGTTGCTTTTTGATTGCTGTTTCTCATGTTGTCATTGTTCCTTCATTTGCAACAGGTCGAGTTATCCCATCCTAGTGCAGAAATTAGATTGCTTGAGGTTTTCTATCATAAAATTTACAAGGTATCAAGAACTTGCCCATAATGGTGTTCTGTTATTAAATAGAACAGTTTGTCATATAAAGATTTTAACCATATTCATTATCTAATGTGGTGGATTTGTTTGGAATTTTAGAAGGAAGTGCTTTTGTTACTATTGTTTTTGTTTTATGTGTGACAGTGCTATTATTCTGCTTGGTTTTGCTATTTTCCCTTTTCGTAGAACTTTGACCACTCAGTTGACTGATGCTTTGAACTGATGTAATGCTTTGATTTCAAGTGATTACTTAGTGATGTTATGTTTGTCTAAACTGTTGGAGAGTATCAGTGAACATTTTCTGCCTACAATTTGTAGACCAACTTAATGATGCGGCACATAGCATTCACAAATTCAAATAATTACTCAATAGTAATTAAGACGCCAATTTGGGAGAATAAAATTTTAAAATATTATTGAATGAAACCTTAAAAAGCCTTTCAAAGGTTTATATAGGACACCAGAAATCTGAAGACAAAAAGGAAAAGGAATTATAATCCAAATAGGAAAGAAAAAATAAAATATGAAATTTCTAAAAATTTAAAAGTAAAATATGAAATTTCAAAAAATTTGAAGTTGCTCATTGGAGTCCAAAATGAAGGAATTTTGAGCTGGGAGATGGGTCCAATTGAACAGGTTGAATTGACCTTCTTGTATTTACACAATTTAGTATTTTTTGATATATTACAAGCTTTGTAACTCCTCCAAAATAAGAAGTTCCAATTCCTGCCTTAAAGCCCAAAAATACCTATTTCCTGTTGAATTTTTTATGCTCCAAATGATCCATAAATTGTGCATGCATGCCCTTCACATCACTTAACAAGTAGAAGCATTTGAATTTCACTAGGAATGGAACATGCAGTCTGCATGTAAAAGTTGATACAGATCCTATTGATTTGCTATTTTTGTGATCTCATTAATTATTTAGTGTAACATAAATAACGTAGTTTCTATGTTATACACTATTCTCTTTGTGAGTTTTCAAATGTTGTATTCATCATGATATGTTTTAAGTACTTATTCATATTGTGTCGTACATGCTAAACTTCAGCGCATTAAGAGTGATCTCCAGACAATGTGTTTAAAAAATAATTTATTCATAATAACATAATCAATTAAGAATATCCCCACTAACAATTTAGAGGTTTCAAACACAAAAAGATAATCTTTAATCAGTACCAAATTTGCATCAAATCATTAATAGGTTGAAAAGTTCTACATTAGCATACTTGTTCTTGTTAGTTTCATTGGGTACAATGCTAATCAGTCTTTTTCGATTTTCATAGGATTTTGAACAAACCAAAAAGACTAAATTACTTCAAAATTCATGACTTCTATGCATTTTTTCTTTTTGCTCAAACCTTCAAACTTTAATAGAGTAGGTCATGACCAACTTCAACCTGTAGAATTCTATGATTGAGAACTACGAAGTACTTGGTGATGGTAGATTGAAGATGATTAGAATAATTATTTTTGCCAATTTGTCATCAAATGACACAACCCTAAATGATGGATATAATTACTACTAAGAATTGTTTATGGTCCCCTTCATTTTAAAACTAGGTAGTTTACCTGTGTGATGTTTTAACTTTTGTATAAAGATGTGTTATTACCTAATAGCTACCATATTAATTTTATGTGCACTATGCTTCATTAAAAGCATCTTATATATATCACCTCTTATATTTAAGGGTCTGGTTCATATTCATACAATATTCACAATATATAACTTGTCAGCTAACATATTTATAAATGTGGAAGCATAGACTAGATTTTATTTAATCACTCCACATATATAAGTCATTTCAAATTAATTAAAAAACATATGGTGGAAAAAAAGCACATAGTTTGTACTTATATTCAATAATCATTGGAAAATTACTAGTTCATAAGACCACAGAGTATGCTAATACATAAATGATTTACACTATTGGCAAAGCACCTTTTGAAGTCCTTGAATTATATGTTTTTATACTAATTAGCCTCTGTACTTTAACTCATACACATTGGACCTTCAAAGGTGTAGAATATAAACAAAATGACTGTCACTCTAAATTTTTTGATTTTTTTATTATATAATGTTATCTTTTCTAAGACAATGCAAATTTCTAGTAGTTTTTAGGCTCTGTTAATAAATTTCTCATCAATTTCACTTTTATTAATTCATAAGTCTTGATATAATAAATATTAGAAGTTCGAGGGCTTAACATATACAAATCAATTTACATGGGCTCAATATCATAATCATATATGGAATTACTTTTAGACTATATTTGGTAGGGGTTAATAAAGGTTAACAGTTAAGGAGCTAACAATTAACTTTTTCATTCACTTTATTTGGTATAAATTTTATTCAAAAGGCTAACTGTTAACCCTCTTAACTATTAAATCTTTTTAGTGCATTTTTATTAATCTATTAGTGAAAGGATGATGGAGAACACAAAATTTTATTTATTGTATTGTATTAGCATTAATATAAATAATATAACAGATATTATTAATGTAATAATTATTAATAACATAAAATAATTACTAATTTAAATATTGTTAAAATAGTAATATTAACATTAACATTAATATCATAAAATTTTATTAATATAGTAATTATTACTAATATATCAACATTATTAATGTAAAAATATGATTATTATAAAGTTACATTAATATATTGATAAAAATTATTACTAATATAGTAGTTTTTTATAGTATATAAATATTATAATAATATATATCAATGGGACTAAAATAATATTATAAAAATAATTTTAATTATCATATTATTATTAATATTATTAAATAATATCAATTGAATATAAATATAAATAATTATTGTACCGGTATTATATTTTTATTATAATACCAAACACAATTAACTGTTATTCCTGTAATATTTTATTTTCCTTATTTGCCCCTTAATTGTTACACTTGTATTATTATTCTATAACTATTAACCTCATTCTTTTAACTCCTTACAAACATATTCTTAAGATTAGTGGCGAGATTTTGAAATTGATTTTATATATTTTGGTGATTTAGAGAGTTTTGACTTGGTGACCTCAGAGTAAAAGTCGTTAAAGAGAGTTTGTTTCTCTTTAATCTCTTTTAGTGGGCCTAAGTATGACGTATATGTCCTCTTATACACATTATTTTCCTATTTTTTGTTTTGTTGGAGCAAGCTTTCTTCACCTTACTATATTATAACTTCTCTTTTTATTACTGTAAATCTCTTCATATATTTCATTTGGAGACTTTTGACTCTTATCTCACTTAATAGATTATTTATTCTCTTGCTCACTTTTCATTGTTGCCTTTTCTCTATTTATTAATAAATTATATTGATATATTTTTTTTTGATACATCTTAGTGGATATTTCTAGTTCAATGTCTTCTGATGTATCGCTTATTCCTTGTTTCGGATGTTCTAGTATTTTTATCTTATTCATTATCTGCCACACAATAGTGAAGTGTGCCAAGATTAATCTTCCTCTTATACGCTCTTTGTATTATCCTTAGTATTATTGGCACACAACACTAGCTTTTTCTATTTAGTCAAAGAACTTTACATCTGTAACTACAATTGCAAAGTTCCAGGGTTTCAAAATGTGTTTTCCCACTTCTATAGAGAAGAAAAAAAAAAAAAAAATACTCTTGACGACATTTGATAATTTACCAAAACATTGTTCTCTAAAATTAATAAACGTTTGAACATAGTTATTAAAGGCGTAAGACGTTCTAAGGAGTCTTGAAGCCTAGGTGCATTGCGTAGACTCGAGCTTAAGTGACATGAGACACAAAAATTAAAAAAAATATATATATATAAATTTTATTATTAGATTGCTAGCAAAGTGATATAATATTATAACTATTAATACTTAAAAGACCAATCATAAAAACAAAAAAGCACACTTATAGAGGGAAAAAAAACTTAATAAAAGTTTCAAATGCTAAACACCCTAGGCTCTCAAGCTTACTAAAGACTTGAAATTCTAAACACACAAGGATCTTAAACTTAATAATAATACTAAATAGCAAGGTCTAACACTTATCAATTATGAATTATCAAAGCAAAGCATAATTAGTCAATCATCATCAAGCTCAATATTATCTTCATCATCATCATCATCATCAAATTGATCATCTCCAATCTCCTTCTCATCATCATCTTCAACATCATCTTTTTGCCCTTGTTTTTTTTTTCTTGAAATAATTAGGTATGGTAAAGTCTATCAAAAGTCCTTTTTAATTTTTAATCAATGGTTCAGATTTAGCCGCATTTAAAACAAAAAAAAAATCAAATATTTAATGAATGTCATCAAGGCATGCCTTTAGGGAGCCTCGCAAAGCCCAAGGCCCGTGCCTTTGTGGCAGCGCCTGCTTTTAGTTTTTTAAGGAGCAAAGGTTGATGCCTTGCGTCTCAAGTGCGCTTTTAACAACTATGCCCTTAAATATGTATAAAATTACAATATAAATCTTAATTTTACCCTTAAATGTAAACAAAATTGTGAAACGAGACCCTTCAAATGATGAAAGATAAATTAACTCTCAATTATGAATAACATTACTGAACTAAACTCTATTTTACTCAGAAAAATGATCAAAATTACGAACTTAATGTGTTGAGGCCATAGAATGTAGAAAGGCATAAAAATCAATTCGATAACATATTGAGTCCATAGAATGTAGAGAGACAAAAATAATTCTGAAATGCAAAATAATGCTATTTTGGATCATAATGCGGATCCTCAAAACAAATAAGATAAATGAACTGGCAAATTTGAAAACATAGCGAAATTGCTATAAATTTTACCCTCAAATATCAACAAAGTTAATAAAACCACTTGTGAATTGCCAACAAAACCATTTTGGACTACAACTTAGGTACCCCTCAAATGAACATAAGTGAATAAAATTACAAAGTTGCTCTAAACTTTACATCGAATATGAAAAATTACAAAATTATCCTAAATTTACTATTGAAAGCACTATTCCAATTTGAACTCTTTTTTATTATATTTATATTGATATAGAATATAGATAGCTTGTGAGATTAATCCAAAACTAGAAAAGTCCTTAAACCTCAGGGAGCTTGAAGAAAGTTGATCACAGAGAGAGAGAGAGAGAGAGAGATGATAAGAGAAAAATGCCTAAGAAACTAATTCAACTCAATTCATTTCTCAATGAGTTCTTTGATTCAATAATATGAACCCAATTAACTAAGGTAATTAGAGGTTAATGATTATTATGTATAAATGTGGAAGTAATTTGCACCAGGAATAAAAATTTGTTGATATTTATGCAAAAGTTGATAGGTGCTTAATGTTAATTTTGGGCCTTCTATTAATATAAATGATCTTTACATGAGCCCCTAGTTTATCTTTGTGTCACTTGAGTACCTAGAGTTGAATGAGCCATGAATTATTTTCAGTGTGAATGTCCCAGTTATACTAACTTTTTTCTCATTTTTCAATCATTTATCTGTAGTTATCCAAGTATACTCATGCTATACAATCTAATTAATTTGACTTATATATTTGATGCATATTTAAATTAATTCTTCACTCACTTAAGTAACATTGCTGGATAAGGTTACTTGGACTTGGTTTTGAAACTTTGGCACCAAGAATCAGTGGGACAATCTATTGAATTTGAAAATAGCCATGTTTGACTTTGGAAAAACAAATGTTGAGCTATTCTTTCTCCTGAGTCCAACTAATATAGTTTGCAATGACGTATCAACATGACCTGTTCTTTCCTTCAGTGAAGTTCAAGTGGTTGAGTAAACTTGGTTATCTCAGACTTCTCAGCATTTTTTCTCTCGAGTCTTATAAGACAACTCCAAAGCTATATTATTATCTGGTCCTGAATAAATTCATGAAGTTGCATTTAACAGTAGTTTAATTGCTGTAATTCAGGTTGAAGAGGGATAAAATTTTATCTGGTCTTTCATTTTCTCAAAATTTCCTTGTAATATATCCTTTTATGCATTTTTGTTATTCTAAGCAATTCCTTTTTTTTTCTTTCTTCCAGATCTTTCCACACACTGAAAAAATTGAGAACATTAATGATCAATACTGGACATTACGCGCAGAGGAGGTGATGAGTGTGTGTGTATGGGGTTATATCTATGCATCCATGTGTGTGCACACACATCATGCATTTTGGAGCTAAATATCAGTGCTCAAATTTGAAATTTATGTTTGGGTAAATTAGAAAGCATTATGCAATCACTCTTGATTGGCATTACTGAAGCCCACACCTGTCTTCCTTGTATGACATGGATTAATATAAGGGTAAATGCTTTAATTTGTTATCCACCTTGTGAACTTTTCCATGCTCTGGATTTGTCCATAAATTTTAGAAGAATACATTCTATTCAGAACTCTCAGCTTATTGTATGATGATTCTTCAGATCAGATAATTACAGAGAAAAAAAAGTGTTCGTGGTGCTGTTTGCTTTTTCTTTCATTAAGAGAGACTATTGAGCATCTGAACATCTTTAGCTTACTTGGTTTTGCTTTCTGTCATAATTTATATAGAATTCTTCAATGTTTTCATTAAGTTTTGTTGAATAGATCCTTCCAAAATTGCTTGGAGCAGAGATTGGTAAGGTAGACATGAGATACCTGGTTGTTAATTCCAACGGGGTGAATTTGTGAAAAATTTATCAAGTATTTTATTATTTTTCTCATTTTTTAAAGTTAATTTTCCCCATATTTTGTTTATTTGCCCCTCTGCCTGGGAGTCTCAAACATGTAACTTCTGGCTCAGATTCCAGATGAAGAGAAGAACCTTGGTCCTAATGATCGCTTGATTCATGTTTATCATTTTATGAAAGACCCAACTCAAAACCAAGTATGACTTTGTTTCATTTTCTTTTTGGTTTTCATTTTATATTTTCAATAATTTCCTTACGCCTATTTCACTTTTCCTTTTTTTTCTTTTTTTTTTTTTTTTGAAATGTTGATCTTTGTCTGGTTATTTGCTATCAAAATCTGAGCTATTCATCCCTTTTTCTTTGTAACTAATTACGTTTCTTTTTAAAATTTAACGTCAGGTTCAGAATTTTGGGGAGCCATTTTTCCTGGTCATTCATGAAGGTGAGACTTTAACTGAAGTTAAAGTGCGGATACAGAAAAAATTGCAGGTTCCCGATGAGGAGTATGCTAAGGTATTTCTTTTAATACCTGAAATATTGCTGCTATGCACATGGATCTTACTTTTATGCAATGTTTCATTGCGTTTCTTGACTTTTGAACAGTGTATTTCACTGTATTGCAGTTCAAGAAATTCTCCTATTTCTCTTTTTCTTTTTTTTTTTTCCTAAGAAATTAAGCTAGTTTACTATTAAATTATAGTTCTTGTACAAGCACTATTTTTTATGGGGTATTCTTTTCTTCTCAGTGGAAGTTCGCATTTTTGTCGCTGGGTCGTCCTGACTACCTTCAAGACTCCGATATTGTATCTAGTCGATTTCAGGTTTCTCTCTTTTACATACAATGCAGCAGAGCTCTCCCATTCACCCACCTGTCAGTTTCATAGCATATTGATTTGTCCATTTGACTTTTCCTTCTGTTTTTTTGGTTCAGAGAAGGGAAGTCTATGGTGCTTGGGAGCAGTATCTTGGACTGGAGCATTCTGACAATGCTCCTAAAAGATCATATGCAGCTAGTCAGGTATTCAATTGTGTTGTAATTAGAGTAAGATTATGGGCTAGTGAGCCTATAATTTAAGATGATAGTTTAAGGATCAAACAAGTGCAAAGAACATGCCCTAACAATGATGATGGGAATCTTATAGTTACTTTCTAAAGCTGCTTCCTGTTCTAATCTTTATTCTGCAGAATCGACACACATTTGAGAAGCCAGTGAAAATCTATAATTAGGCCAGATGATAAGTCATGAGATTGGGACTACTGGATTGGGGTTTATGCAGAATCCCAATGGCATTTGCACTGTTGCAAAATGAGGGAAGCTTGCACTCAGTGAATTCTTCATTGTGTTAGATTGTGTAATTCTTTTGTGTAGAGCAGGGAGGACTTTGGCAAAAGACCTCGATAGTTTTGACTTGCGTCTTGCACCTGTCTCAGGTGAAGTAGATGGTCTTGAATCGTTAAATTTGATTGTAATTTAGTACATAAGATTTTGTTGTGGGGGATGTATAGGGGGTATAAGTGCGTGTACTGGATATTTTATTTTTATTATTTTTAACTTTAATTTTAGTCTTCGAGTCATCCCTTTTTTCATTAGTTGTATCAAAGCATGAAGGTATCGATATGATGTGTTTTATTTGGTTACTTATTTTTGGGGCTTCCTGGATTTGTGCAAATGTAAGACCAAATTGATCTGATGTTCAGCAGCGTCTGCATTCTCTTTTCCTTTGTTTTTTCTTTATGCATCATTTAGTGTCGCTGTTTGGTCACGTGTATAATCTTTGTTTTGGCTACCCCAATTGTCAGTTTGGTTTTGTTTTCAGGTTGGGAAGTGCATATTCTAGAGGCCTCGTTTTAGATGTAGCTGGAAGCATTTTGGAATTGCTGTTTAGATACAACTATGTTACTTGTGAGTTGCCACTGATGCGGAAGTTGAAGTAATTAATCAATTGTAAAAAGAGGATAGGAGTACGCTCGTAAAAAATGATGAGGGAGTTTCTATTCTTGAACTTGAAATAAATGGTGATAGTTTTGATAGATTTTTAATAAAATTGTGAAGACTAATATTAATTAACTATTGAAGAGTGAAATCGTGTTACTTAGAAATACATGTTCCACAAGAAGAGGCAAAATTTTGTACTATGATGATTCAAAGTCTCCCACTCTCGGTGTATATAATTTAAATTTGATTTTAAAACTCTAATAATTTATTTAAGGAAAAGATATATTTTTGAGATGAAAAAAAAATTATTAATTTTTAAAATCAGTTAGCCTACGTTAAAATTATAATTTATTAATTATTTATAGTAATTTTGTATATAAATAAAAGTTTTAGTTATATATAGAATTTATTAATTATTTAATTTAAAATTGTATTAATTATTATAGTGTTAGCAAAAAAAAAAAAAAAACTAAATCTTTAAATAATATCAATCTTATATCTAAAAACCTGCTAAAAATATTTTACATCAACATTGAACTAACAATTCATTTTTATAACAAAGATTAGATGAGATTCCTTTTCATAAATGATTATAAGCATTTTTTTTAATTATGATTTTTATAAATAAAAATAATATTTTAAAGGAAATTGGTATTTAAAAATTTTACTAATTGTAACTTTTTACTTACAAAATACATTAAAAGAAAATTCATAATTACTTTATGAGAGAACTTTTTTTAATTTTGTTTTAAAATTAGATTTTGCGATAATAGTACCAAACCTCCTTAATTTGAGGCAAGTTTTATGTATCACTCCAATTTGTCACTAATACACTTCGTCATTCCTCAATATCGATTAGTCACATAAAAAATCATTGATCGACTTACAATCAGCTCGTCTTCCTATCCCCCGTACATTAAGAATGCATATTTAGTTCTTTTCAAATACTTTAAGGATATTTTTAACTATTGTCCAATGACTTTCACATGGATTTGATTGGTACCTACTCCTTGAACTTAGTGCATATGAGACATCAGGTGAAGTACATAACATGGCATACATGATAGATCTAATGGCAGAAGCATATAGGATTTTACTCATACACTCTTGCTCATCATGTGTTTGTGGTTATAGAGTCTTGCTAAGAATTATGCCATGTGACATTGGCAAGAATCCTCTCTTGGAATCTTGCACGCTGAACCTATTTAGTTCTTTATCAATGTATGTACTCTGACTTGGGCCAATAAGCCTTTTAAATCTATCCTTATAGATCTTAATGCCTAAAATGTAGGCAATTTCACCTAAGTCTTTCATTGAAAAACATTTTCCTAACTACAATTTAACATTTTATAGGGTAAGGATATCATTTTTAATGAGTAATATGTCATTGACATAATGAGGACTATTGCGCTTCCATTAATCTTTTTTTAAACATGAGGCCTATCTTCATTTTTTATGAAACTAAACTCTTTGACTACATCAAAATGAATATTCCAACTCTGAGAAGCTTACTTCAATCCATAAATGGATCATTGAAGCTTGCAAACCTTTCCAAAATTCTCAGGATTGACAAAACCTTTTGTTATCGCATATACATCCTCAAGAAGATTTCCATTAAGAAATGTTATTTTGATGTCCATTTGTTATATCTCGTAATTATAGTATGTAGTTATGGCAAGAAGAATTCGAATGAATTTAAGCATAGCAATTAATAAAAAGGTTTTATCATAGTTTATATCATGTGTTTGCCTGTAATCTTTTGTAACCAGTCTTGCTTTACAGCTATGCACATTGCCATCCATGTCTATTTTCTTTTTGAAAAGCCATTTGTACCCAGTAGTTTTTAAATCATCAAGTGGACCAATCAAAGTCCATGTTTGATTATCATACATGGATTACATTGCAGATTTCATGGCCTGTGGCCATTTCTCAGAATTTGGACTATCCACAGCCTCTTGATAAGATATGGGCTCACTTTGGTCTACAAGCATCACTTAATTATTGTCAATTAAGAGAAATCCATATCTCTTAGGGCTCTGATGTGTTCTTATAGACCTTATTTGGAGCTTGCATTACTTATATAGGTTCAACAACTACTTGTGAATCTTATTGAGATTCCATAAGTGGTTTAATATTATCTTGTGATTCTCAAATTTCTTTAAGTTAAACTTTACTCCTATTGGTTTTTTTTAGAAAAGAACTCTCTTTCTAAAAAGACACCGTTCTGAGCATAAATACTTTGTTCTCATATCTATTACAAAAGTAATATCCTTTAGTTTCTTTATGATATCCCATAAAATGACATTTATCTAATTTGAGTGCCAATTTTTTTGAAATTTGATGCTTCACATAAGCATCACAATCCTAAATCTTTAGAAAAGACAAACTAAGAGATTTTCCAACCAATATCTCATATGGTCTCATTTCAACCACCTTTGATGGAATTTTGTTTAGTATTAATGCAACTATTTTCAAGGCATACCTTCAAAAACATATTGGAAAATCTATCTAACTCATCATAGATCAAACCATATCAATAAGGATCGACTTCTTCATTCAAATACACCATTCCATTATGGTTCCCAATAGAGTTAGTTGTGAGACTATCCCACAATCTCTAAAATGATCAGTGAATACTTGACTTCACTATTCACCACCTCAATCTGATCAAAATGCTTTAATATTTTTACTAAGTTGGTTTTACACTTCACTTTTGAAAATTTTGAACATTTCAAAGATTTAGATTTATGTTTCATAAGATAAATATAGTCATACCTGTTATAATCATTTGTGATAGTAATGAAGTACTAATAATCTCCTCTAGCATTTGAACTTAAAGGTCCATATACATCATTATGTACTCTAGCATTTGAACTTAAAGGTCCATATACATCATTATGTACTAGGTCCATTAAATCATTATCCCTTTCATCATGCCCTATGAAAAGGGTTTTAGTCATTTTGCCTAAGAAACAACATTCATATGTTTCAAATGATTTATAATCAAATGAATTCAAAAGTCCATGTTGTTGGACCTTTGATATGCATTTCTTATTTATGTGGCCCAAACAACAATGCCAGAGAGAGTCAAAATTTGAGTCACTAGATTTATGCTTCTTAGTATAAGTATTATAGATGGACCAACATTATTGTTTTCAAGATTTAGGACATAAAGACCATTCGAAAGATGAACATCACCATAAAGTATGTCATCATAAGAAATGAAGCATTTATTATTCTTAATAATAAATTGAAAACCTTCATGTCTAAACAAGAAGCAAAATAATGTTTCTACTCAAAGTAAGCACATAATAATAATTATTCAAAGTTAAAACAAGTCTATTAGGCAATGCTAACTCGTAAGTTCCTATGACTAAAGTAGTAACTCTTGCTCCATTTGTAACTCATAAGTTCACTTTGCCATTGGCCATAGATCTACTCATTTTTAGACCCCTATATATTGTTACAAATGTGAGATCCACATCCAATATCTAATACCTATGAAGTGAATTCAAAAATAGATAAAATTAACATTTATAATATGAATACTTAAAACAGTAAACTGAATGTCCATTTTTTTTTTTTCAAATCACCTAGATAGAGCTTGTAATTTCTTTTCTAATGGCCTAATTCATTGTAGAAATGACTTGCTCCCTCCTTTTTAGGTTTAGGCTTAGGGCTTGGATTGGGCTTCTTTAAGTCCTTTGCAGCCTTTTTGTTTCCCTTTCCCTTTATTGACTATCGGAATGACTTTGGTGTTGTTCTTGATGTTATGTTCAGTAGTCTTGAGCATCCCATGCAATTCAAAAATAGTTTTCGCCATATTATGCATGTTGTAGTTCATAATCAATGTATCAAACACAAATTGGAGAATAATGCTAGTAGCTAACTCTTAGCTAATGACAAGGCCAAGTTTTTACAAGTGTTTAAGATGGCCCTTCATCTTCAAAACATGAAGACTGACTAAACTACCAGCTGCTAACTTGCATAAGAGTAGAGCCTTAATGGTATTGAACCTTTCAATTCAAGCCTTTAGTCATTAGTGGTATTGAACCTTTCAATTTAAGACATTTTACTTACAAAGTCATTAATGGTATTGAACCTTTCAATTCAAGCCCTTAAGATGACCCACCATAGTATAAGCCTCCATTTCCATTGGTTATTTTTGAAGCTTTGATTCCATGCTAGCAAACATGAAATGACATATACTAAGTTATTAATCTGCTTAGTGTGAGACTATACTAAGTTATTAATCTGCTTAGTGTGAGCATCATTTTGTGCTCTATGAGCATTAGCAGCATGCTCTACAGGGATATGTTGATCTAGGACATATTCTTTCCTTTCTTGCTTGAGAACAATTCTCATGTTTCTCTGTCAGTCAATGAAGTTACTCCTATTTAATTTATCTTTCTCAAAGATTGATCATAATGACAAATTAGAGGTGTTGTTTGAAGCCATAATCTACAATAAAGATATATCGAGTGCACTTAGCATTAAATTTTATCAAATCGTTAACCTTCAAATTAGAATTTTTAGCAATTGAAATTTTTAATGGACCAATATCTATATTTCACTTAATTCTAAGTAAACTTTGGCTTATCACTTAAAATCTGATTATTTAGGTAGGTAACGCTTTACCAATTACATCTTTTGTAACTTTTAAATATCTATGGGATATTGACATCACATGTCTTGGCTTATCCCATCTAATGCCCAAGGTTCAAAATCGTTTTAGTAACTTAGTTAAGCCTAACCATTTCAAACTTATGGATATCACCATTATCCATGTTGTTTTACTAAGACAACATAATAAACTTTGCTTTGGTACAAGTGTTTGAATTATGATAGGCATTTTCATGACTTAATTTTATTAAGGGATTTTGCTAGTTGTCTTCTTATAATATACTATTATGTTGTATCTCATATATCACATGCATTGCGTTATAAACATCCATACATAATAATAATGAAAATAAACGTGTCATAATGTGACCCTTAATCTAAATTGATCTTCAAGAGCCAATATGAAGATCCAAAGTTAGTTCTAGTGGTAAATCTTCATTTCCATGGATTTTTCCAAGTAGCCATCAATGATTTCCACCTCATGTGTTGAAGATCACCATCTCGTGTCATGAGAATCACCATCTTATGCCTTGAAGGTCTCCATTAGAAGTTGCAATTTAACAATCTATAATATTATATTTTTACTAATAAAATAAATGATTATAATAAAATAAATGACATGTAGGTCATATTTTTAAAAAATATAACCCTTAAAAACAGAGAAATTAAAAAGTCTATCACATTGGTCTAAAAGGTCATGTCATTTACCATGCAAAAACACATAAGCAAAACATCCAAAATATGCTAAACATATTATGTAAGGGCAATTAATAATTTATGTGATAAAACCATTCAGTGCCAAGGGGTAGCCCTTTTGCTTCCCCTGACAACGGTCTCGTTTAACACTTTAATTGATTTACCTTTTTCATTAGAATGAGTTGCTACCTAAAACTTTAATCGATCATCTTAACTAATCCATTAATAATAGAACTAATTAATCACTACTTAACACTTAAACAAATTTATTGAATTTATTAATCTATTAAAAATAAATTGCTATTGTTTAATAATTAAACAAACCCTATCACATCATTTAATCTATTTGAAATAGATTATTATTGATTAATAATTAATCAATCAACCATGACTAATAAGATAAAAAAACAAAATGTAAAAAAACATATTAAACTGTATTAAATGAATTAATAACAAGTCATAAAAATCATAAACATGTTAATCAAATTAACAATGCCAAAAACATTTAATTAAATTAAACCCTAGAACACATTAATTGAAATTAATGCATTATTTTCATTCTTCATATAGATTAACCAAATCACCCTTAAACTAATCCCTTTTATATTAAACCTTTGAAACGATTTCCAAACTACACATCCATGTTCATAAATATAACACTTATACATAGAATAGTGTTAAATTCAATTTAATCGAATTCGCAAGTGACTCTGATACCACTGTTGGGTTTTGTAAAACAACCACAACGAAAAAAACACAAATTTCAAACATACAAAATCCACTAAGAATCCATGCAATTCGATTAAATCAATAAAAATGATGTGAATACCTACCAATTCAAACAAGAATCTCAGATCTATTGAAAGGCAAAAAGGGGATTTACATCAGTAACATTCTATCTTTGAGCTTAGAGTCGGATTAGACACTACGAAATAATGAATGTCCTCTATAGGTATTCACACAAGCATGTTATCTCCAAATACAAAAGATGTGTTAGCACCTTGTTTTTGTATGACTCTCTGATGGGAACAAGCTTAATAGGCCTATTGGATTCATGGATGACGCATGGTCAAAGCCAAAGCCCAAAGTTAGAGATTGGACTTTTTAGTATATGGATTTAGTGGATCATTGTCAAGCCTAAAACAAAGCCCATTTGGATGTAATTTCAGTTTCAGATACTTTTTATGGGCCTCTGTTGACAAGCCCAACAAGTTGGTAAAAAGTTCAAATTTTCATGTTAGGACAAGACATGAGACAAAACATGTTGGATAAGGATATCTTGCCTTAATTACAAACATGTTTCAAAGCATGTTCCAACAACATGAGAACTTATGTCCTAAGCTAAATCAAGATCAAAATGTGCACCAATCAAGATTTGACATTTGGCATCTAAGATTTTCAAGATCTTCCAAGATTTTCAAGATTCTTCAAGGATTTCAAGATTTGCAAGAACTCTTCAAGAATGCTTCCTATCGGCTGAATATGAAGTCCTTGTCTTCTTCGGATTATCTTTATTAGTCTTTCATTATTTTATGTAACTTTAAGAGATTTTCTTTATGAAGGCAGAATACCTCTTTAGCCAATCACATGACATTCTTTTCTTCCTTATTTCATTAGGAAACCTTTGTTTAGCATGTTTTTAGGTGACCAAACTCTTTATGGTCGAATTTGCACTTAGATTTTAGGGTTTTTATGATATTAGCTAGGTTATTTGGTAAGACTATACATATCCCTCCATTCAGCCATGATTAAAAAAATTTTGAATGAATTATTCTTTTGGCTATAAGATTTTGTGAGAGAGATTTATCTTCTTAAGTTCTTCAAAGGACTTGGTGAGATTCATGAGTGATTTTAATAATTTCATAAACTCGTTTAATCTAGGTCATAAATTACTTAGTTAATTTAGGATTGAGATTAACAAAACTTTAAATCTTTATAATTTAGGTTGCTAGAAACAGTTTTCTAATGGTCTAGTTGGGATTTAAAAACCAAATCTTGTTGCTTGATTTTTGAATAGATTTGGGACTTGTGCCAAACATACAGGTTCTCTCTTATTTTTCTAAACATTAATGCTTTATACTTTTTAGAAAAATCCTAACATAATTTTATTTAAACTATTTAGATATATTTGCTAACTGTGTATATTAAGAGATACATATAACTAGATATCCTATTTTATTTTAACTTTTAAAATGGAAAGAATATCTAAATATTAGGATAATATCCTTAATTATCTTTATATATATATATATATATATATATATATATATATATATATATATATATATATATATATATATATATATATATATATATATATATATGTATGCAGTTGACACTATATTGCAGAATGTTTAGAAAATAAATCCGTAATACTTTTCAAATATTAAAGTTTTTCAATATATCAAAACAGATTTGTAAATATTTGGCACACAGTTGGGTTGAAGTAAAATAGTGGAAGCTAAATAGAGGTAACATTCGCCATAGCTGGTTGAAAAAGACAACACCCAAGACATATAATGATATTATTTTTTTCCCAATTTTCCCATTGTTTGGGAATGAGGATAAAATAAAATAGAAAAAAAAAATCTTATATGAACTTATCAAAATATTATTTTCTTTTTTTTTTTCAGCTTGAATCTATCAGGAAATTATGAAAAATAATTTTTATAAATTCGTTAGATTTGATGTAAATGAATCTGTTTAAATTAATTAAAAAAATATATTAGGAAAATATTATAACCTCTTAATATATAATAATAATAATAATGATGATGATGATAAGTCCTTTCCACCCAACTAGACGTACATCATAATGTATAAACAATAATATCAATTATAGTTTCTACGACTACTAAAATTGGGTTTCATGTTTGAATTTCATCCCATTTTTCTTTTTTTGTAAAAAATATTTTCTAACCATTTTTCTTGATGATCATGATTTTCTTTGATTTATAAATATAGAATAATGATTGAGTAATAATTCAATTGGAGCGTCTATCTTATAATACTTAATAATTTCAATTTTGACAGTTCAATTATTTTTAATTTTTTCTTTGAAAAAATAAAAACAAAAAAATTGGATGCAAAACTTATACTAATTAAACAGTTTCATGAAAATCAATTGGTTGGGCAACAAATTAGCAAAAATACTGTAACATTCTCAATAATTTTAGGAAAAATGTTACACAACCTTCTAATTTTATCTGACAAACCAACCCACCTAATTTTTTTCTGGAAACATTATCTAAAATTTATTCCCAAGTTAAGTCACACATCAAGTTGATTAATAGCAGAATAAAATTAACGAATTGAATAACATAACTTTAATTTTAGTGTTTTAGCACCCACAACAATAATATTTTTCTCTTATCATCTCATTACAACAAAAGTAAGGCAGCTAGCTTATTATTAAAATATTATAAAGTATAAACATTTTAATTTTTAATTACATGTTAATATTATATTCTGTTGAGTATTTTTTTTATTATGATATAATTACATGTATCATTATTTATTTTTTTTTATAATAAATTGTGTCAGTGTCTATAGCTATATATATCGTGAAGCATTTTTGAAAATTTTCAACTAAATTTTTAATATTCCTTGATGGATCATTAATAATGATGCGATTCGGAAATGGTTTGATAGAGTTGCAATTAATTGCACAAGTTTCCTGTGAAAATGAAAAACAAAACTAATTAAAATAAGAGAATCCATGACACATAACAAGACAAACAAGTGATTTGGATCTTTTAACGTACAACCGCCAGCCTGGCCCCAAGAAAGCCACGCTGGCAGCTCCTGTGAGGCCGTGACTATAACCAGCTTTTTATTTTTCTAACTTTTACTACGTGTCAACTCCTTACTGTCTCTGACATTTACATCATGCCCCTTTTGTTCACTCTACCCTTAAAATGAAGGGGGTGCACTGCTTCCGTTTTGGGGATGAAAATCAATCAACCTCTCGGTCACGTGACCCCCGCATCCGGACCTACCGTATCCACCCTGCCACGTAGGCTAGGACAACCGTTTGCCTCCGAACCTAAATCACCAATAAACAAACAAAAAAACAACATTAACAAAATAATAAAATAAAACACATCTGCAGCAGAGACATAAGTGTTATTAAACAGAGAAAAGTAAAGAAAGTAGTTTACTTAATTCACTTGCTCCTTCGACTTCATCTTCTCTCATAAGCCAAAATAATGAAAAAGCGAAGAAGTCATTGAGAAGCTGAAAGATTCAACAACAAGATTCAAAGCCATTAAAAAAAAAAACCCCAAAAAAGAAAAGAAAAGAAAGAGAGACTTCAGTTGTTTGCTTCTCTTCAAAGCCAATCTTTTGATGCTGATAGTTTTGCCCATTAAAGCATTCACGCCATTAATTCCCACGTTCCCCTCTCTCCCCATAAACCTTTCTATTCCTACTCTATATAACCCACCTTCACTTGCCACTCCCCTCCAGCTTCATCTGCTTCACCTTTCGCGTTTCAACCAATAATGGCCAAGCAGCAGCAGCGGCAGCAGCTTGTACTGTCCTACATTTTCTTGTGTTTTTTTCTTCTTGAGCATTGTATATACTTTGCCCATGCAATTCTAGACCCTATTGATTTCTTGGCTCTGCAATCCATTCGAAAGTCACTAGACGACATGCCGGGCTCTAACTTCTTCTCTTCCTGGGACTTCACATCCGATCCTTGTAACTTCGCTGGTGTTTATTGCGACTCTGATAAGGTAATCGCCCTTAATCTCGGGGACCCACGAGCCGGTTCTCCTGGTTTAACGGGCCGGTTAGACCCTGCCATTGGAAAGCTATCTGCTTTGGCCGAGTTCTCCGTCGTGCCTGGTCGGATCATGGGTTCTTTGCCTGAATCTCTTTCCCAATTAAAAGACCTCCGCTTCCTCGCCATCAGCCGTAACTTCCTCTCAGGCAATATTTCTAATACTCTTGGCCAGCTCCGCAATCTGAGAACCATTGATCTCAGCTACAATCAGCTCACCGGAGAGATCCCTCGTTCCGTCGGTACGATACCGGAACTCAACAACGTCATTCTCTGCCACAACCGCCTCTCAGGTCCTGTCCCTCCGTTTCTGTCCCAGTCCCTGACTCGGCTCGATTTGAAGCACAACGATCTTTTCGGTTCGCTCGCCCCTTCTTCTCTCCCTTCTTCGGTTCAATACTTGTCTCTATCATGGAACCGGCTAACCGGACCGGTGGATCGGTTGCTGAATCGGCTCGACCAGCTGAACTTTCTAGACCTAAGTATGAACCAGTTTAGTGGAGGAATTCCTGGCCGGGTCTTTTCATTTCCGATAACCAACTTACAACTGCAGAGAAATTTATTTTCCGGTCCGGTTCAACCACCTGATCAGGTGACGATCTCGATCGTTGATCTTAGCTACAACAGATTATCGGGTCAAATATCTACCATGTTCTCCACCGTACAGAATTTGTACTTGAACAATAAC
The DNA here is from genome assembly GCA_949677035.1 of Omphalea diandra. Lineage (NCBI taxonomy): Eukaryota > Viridiplantae > Streptophyta > Magnoliopsida > Malpighiales > Euphorbiaceae > Omphalea > Omphalea diandra. The sequence goes on along the minus strand of CATIWR010202175.1, from coordinate 8,409 downwards.
CGGTTTACGGGTCAAGTTCCAGGAAGCTTCGTGGAGCGGTTATTGGCCGCGAGTATACAGATATTGTACTTGCAGCACAATTATCTAACCGGGATTGAGATTAATCCGACGGCAGAGATTCCATCGAGCAGCTCGTTGTGTTTGCAGTATAATTGTATGGTCCCGCCCGTAGAGACGCCGTGCCCTTTGAAGGCCGGGAAGCAGAAGACTAGACCCACTGAACAGTGCAACGAGTGGAAAGGGTGAAGTTGGAATTTTGGGATTATATATGAGGGCAGAATGGGAAGCCAGATACAAATAGATTATTCATAAAAAAGAAAAATCATTTTATTGTGATTTTATTTTATTCATTGGTTAATTTTATTTTGGTGGAATTCGTAGGATAAAGATAAATAAGGAAGATTTGTGGATATTTTGATGACAAGTTGTAGTTATTTTTGAGATTGAGATTTCAATGTCCTTATTAATGGATAAATATATTTATAATTTTTTGGGGCAAGAATATGTTGATTTATGTAACCACTAGTGATATTTTGGCATTATAAATACTATTCTGGTGGTTCTTATTTATGTTAGAAAATTAATTTTTAGGTGGTTTTATCCTTTTTCTTTCTGTGATTGTCAGTATAACACAATGCTATATTTAGTTCCAACGTTGGGAAGGCCAATATAATCAAATTTTTTATTGTTAACTGATATATTTTATTTAATTAAAATATTATGGGACGACAATTTTATCAAATTCAATTTTGATTTTAATAAATAATATAATTTAAAATTAGCAAATTACAAATGGAGTAACTCATCTCAAATTATTGAAATTTTAAGTATTTTCACTTTAAAATCCTTTAACTTCAAAATGTAAACTTTTAAATCATTAACTTACACGAATCATTTTTAATGGATCCATCAAAATGTTAATAGTATGATCAATTAAGTAATGACATTATAAAATAAATGATAAATTGAGTTCTCAAATTTACATTTAAAGTTTAAATAAACTCAAATTAAATTTTATAGTCTATTTTTAACCTAATTAACATAAATCTTATAAATTTGAATTGTCCTAATTATATAAGAAATAATTAAAATTTATTTTTTATTTTATAAATAATAAAATATCAAAAATAAAAATCTAAATGATTTTTCTTTTAGTTAATTTAACTCATACGTGAATTTTCAAAGTTAATAATTTTTAATAAAAATAATAAAAATGAAATTATAATATATTTAAATTAATAAAACTTTATTTTAAAAAATTACAAAAAATAAACTACTTCATCATCATCTTTCAAAATAAAATAATTTTTTTTTCATTTGTGAATTTTTAATAAATCCACCTCATTTATTGGATTTATATGATCTAATATTTATATACTACCAAGTATAAGGTATAAGAATAGGGAGAATGCGTATTATACTTTTACAAATTAATATTCTTCCTTATTTGTTTTAGTTAAAATATTTCAATAAATTATATTTTAATAAATACAGTTGGAAACAAGGAATCAAATAATGAAGTAATGCATACAAACTCAAAATTATGTAAATTATTATATAGTATTAAAAAATTGAATAAAAATATTCTACTAAAGATATGAAAAAATCAAGAAGCTCATCTAAAGGTATGAAACAATAAAGAAGCTCATCTTTTAATAATGAATTAAAGAACATCATGCTATCATATATAATTTTTGAACAAAAATTGTAAATTTTTTAAACTCATAAATTGATATTTTTCAATGAGTGAGTTAACATAAAATATATATATATATTTTTAAAAGACACAATACTATTATTTCATAATAACATTCTCATTATCTCTTTCTTAATCCCATACATTCTTTTTTCTTTCTATACTGATTAATATTCACGTTAATCTCATCGATATATCCTGATTATTATATCTATTTTTTATTGTACTATCTGAATTAAGAAAAAAAAACTTATGCATATTAATATGTCTGAAAATAATATAAAGTATTCAAGTGAATATAATGAAAATATTCGTATGTTTCCATTACCGTAATATTATAAGTCGTGGGATGCAAGCATATAAAAGAATTTACACAATAAGTTATGTATGAATACATTACTATATTTTAAGGATGTGAAAGTGATTATTTTTTTTAAGGGAAATAGAAATTTATTATCTTTTAAGTTTATTTTTAATTAGTTGTTTATTTTTTGGTATTAATTTATTATAATTTAATTTTTTTATTTTTATAAAGATGAAGATGAATTATTTTATTTTTATAAATTTTAATAAAGTTCATTAATTTTAATTTATTGTAATTTAATTTTTATAAGATAAAGACGAATTATTTTATTTTTATAAGTTTTTAATAAAGTTCATTAATTTTAATTTATTATAATTTAATTTTTATAAGATAAAGATGAATTATTTTATTTTTATAAGTTTCTAATAACGTTCATTAATTTTAATTTATTATAATTTAATTTTTATTAAAAATCAAACTCGTTTTTTAATTTTAAGTGTAGGTTGAATGAATAAAAAATTTATTTGAGTATTTATTTTTTATTTTTTTTAGAAAAATAAATTTTATTTATTTCATTTATTAAATTGAAATTTTATAAGATTTTTACTAATTAGATCAAAGTAGATTGATAAGGTAATTTGAGCTTATTTAAACTTTTGGTGTAAATTTAAGGACTGAATTAATTTTTATCCTATAGTTTTATTATCCAATTAATCATTTTATTAATATTTTTAATAAACTATTTAAAAATGAGTTCATGCGATAAATATGACTAGTACGAGCTTGAAAAATATTTTAAAGTCGAAAAAATTTGGAGAAAAACATGTAAATTAATTGATAACAATAGATTATTCCATTAGAAATTTATTATAAAAGGGTTAAAATTTACTGTAATTGATTGTTTCTTTTATCATTAGTCCTACTCTGAAACTTTTTAGGTTAACTTCAAATATTAATATATGATGTTAATTGAAGTAGAAGGCAAATACTGATGATTACTCAAAAATATTATATTATATTGCTTTTTTTTCAATAGTAGCTGCGGCATGCCAATGAATAGCAAGTTTGGCCAACTCATTAAATAATTGATATTTTTCAATATTTTTCTCAGATATTTATATGAACTGAATTTTTTATTCATTACAATATAAAGGAATAACATGCACCTAACAATTTTTTTTTTTTAATTTGACTCACTCATTGGGGTTTTTTTTTCTTTTATTTTCCTAAAAAAATAAAAAGAAAAAGTAGGGATAAGAGACCCATATCATGGACATGGTCCTTATATGCTTTATCGTCTGCTTTTTAATGCACGGGCCAGTGAATGTAAAACATCATCACTTGGGGCCACCTAAGATTTTGAGAACTACCATTCATCATTCACCTGTTTTCATCTATTCCCATTTGCTTAATAGTAATAATCACTTATATTACACATTTTATTATTACTATCATCATCATTATTTATTTATTTTTATTTATATGGTAAGAATTGGTCCAAGCACATTATTAAAAAAATATAACTTACAACAACCAATCTGAAGGTAAGATTTGTAGGTTGGATATATTATAGACTTCAAAGGTCTATCTGGCTAAAGGATTTGCCTGCATCCTCCTCATCTACCACTTCTTCTACTTGCAGTTAACGAAAATAAGCTGCATTAGTTAGTTCCCAGTAACTAAAAAAAAAAAAAGAGGGTTAGGTTTGTCTGATTTAGTTAGATATCTCCCCGTAGGCAATCTGTCAAAAGATCAAAATCTTGATTTTTTTTTTTTTTTCACTGAGGTGATTTTCTTGTTTTTTGTATGGTGTTTGTAAGCTATGTTTTTGCATTCTGTATTGAGTTTACTTTTTTTTTTTTTTTTTTTTTGGGTATGATTAAAGATGATCATTTACATAGCAACTGAAATATTTAGAAAGGGAAAAAAAAAAAAAAAAAGAAGAAAAACCCACTTCTTTGGCTCTTTGATTTGGTATTAAGATTTGAATCTTAATAAACAAATTAAAAGATACATTTAATTGTCAAGAGAGTAATTCCTGAATAACAGTTTTACTTAAATTTTATATATGATAAATATTATAATATCATATATGATATTGTAATATGGTAAAATAATTAATATAATTTTCAAGTGTTCAAATAATAAATTTTACTCATATATATAATTATTTATTAGTTTATGTATTTTTCATTTTTAATAAAACTATTTATCACTTTAGATAAATTTTTATTATCCTGTCCGTATCTCTTTTCAATTCATAGGATTGAGGTGCCATCTCTAGTTCAAAACAGGTTCACAAGTAAAACTAAATAAAGTAAGCTTCTATTTTCTTCTGATGTATCAAAATAATAATAATAATATTGATAATGATAATAAAGTAAGCTTCCTGATTTACATAAAATGTAAATTAATCACAATAAAATAATAATAAAAAAAATAAAAGATACTTTTCCGGGTTTATATTATGCCCTTGTGTCAAAGTCTTTCGTATTAAGTAGGGGCCCTCAAATCTTGTGTTCCCTCTCCTTTTGAATGGTCCCTAATTAATCTCATCTATAAGGTTCTTTATCACGTACAGCCGTCGACTGATTAAGCAATCATTATTCTTTGGTGTGTAAATTCAGCTTCCTGATAATGGGCCCTCAATGCCCCTCATTATGCTATGGGCCTCTTAATAATTCAATATTCTTATATACAATTTTGCATTTTCGACCCAGTTTACTTTTTTTTTTTTAATAATATCACTATTGTAACGGAAAAGGCCCTCTCCTTGAGATTTAAGTGTTTTTAAAATTAAATTAATATTATTCAATTCACTGATTCGATTGGTTAAATTTAGTAATTTAAAATATAAAAATATTATTAAAATAATTTTAAAAAATTCAAAATATTTATAAAAGAAAATTTTATTTATAATATTTAAAAATAAAATAAATTCAAATCTAACCAATAATTTAATTTTTCAATTTTATCTAATTTTCTGCATATTGAAGCAGGTACAATCATTGACACATTGCTTTACCTCTTATTTCAGGAATTATTTTTTTTCTTCCCGAAGCAAACAATTGCTTCTCCTTTTGCCTTTCTTTCTTTAAAGAACCAACTATCAAATTCTTCACTTTCTTTCTTATTTAATGGCTATAATTGGATCTGTTTTATTTTATTTCTCAAGAAGGTGTAGGAGAGGTAAAAGCTTATTATTATTATTGTTATTATTACCCCCTTCCCCAATACTAAAAAAAAACCTTCCCCAATACTAAGAAAAAAAAGACAAGATAAATATTTCGGTTTCAGGTAATTAATTAGTTTTAATGGTCTATGTAAGCCATTATATACTTGCTAATTTTAGTGTATTATATTTTAAATAACGTTAATTACTGTCTAATGTGGCTAAGGTTTAAATTTAAACGTTCATGATTATACAGTTTAGACATATGATGGGTTAGATATTATTCCAGCACTTGTTATAGCTAATCACCTTTATTTTACTGTAGTATAAATGTGAATAAAGGCTAAAATTATGAAATTCAATTTTATAAAAATGTTCCCTTGATCAAATATTGGAATTTTGAACTATTCATTGATCTACCAATTCATTTTCTGAAAATATAGTCAAGTTTCTAAATACTGGGGATTGCAACAAAAAATTGATAGGTACTAGAAAACCTCTAAAGTGGATAATTGATAGGCACTAGAAAACCTCTAAAGTGGATAGCCACATCATCATATCTAAATAATCTCATCATTTTTATTATTAAAAAAAAAAAAAACATTTCCCTTCTTTTATGAATTCTTTAATTTTTAGTCGACATCAAATTATTTTTCGATAATTTTTTATTGAAAATTACTCAAATTTCTTGGTTTTGATGTGCTTTTCTTTATTATGATGTTATTATCTCATTTCTAGATTTGAGGAGAGCTTCCTCCTATCTCTTTTTCCTTTTCAGATTTTGAGTTTTATGGATTGAGATTTTTCCTCTTATCAACAAATTGCTATGGAAATGCTTGATTTAGTCTAACTGAGGATCAAGCTATTTTTGAATGACTACATCCTCTTTCAAGATGAGACCTGCTGCATTCGTTAATTTGCAGCAACTTGAGTCTTGTCTGGACTCAAATCACTTGTTCTTACCTACTCAGTCTTCACACTTTTTTTTAATGATCCATGGCTTTTCTTACAGTGGAGATGGTGTTCCTCACTGAGGTTGGCAAGTTCGTAGCTTTTGATTTCCTCTTATATATGGATAAATTTACATTTTATTCTAAAAAACATATCTAGAAAAAAAGAAGAAGAATTTTTTATGACTCACTAAGCGAAATTTCTCATAAATTAAATAAAGAAGTAAAAAAAGAGAGCAGAATTGGCCATGCAAAGCGACATCATTGTTAATACTACTGCTACGTTGGGCCAAGGAGGAGTCTGCTTCATTTGCTTTTTTTGTGACGACATAGGCCCATCCGTAGTTGGCCCACGTATTACCACATAGATACCCTTCCGGGGTTAGCATATTGGATGACCGACGTTTAGAAAATCGGAATTGGCGGACTTTAAATTTTCAATGGCTGTGTCCCCTCTTTAATATGCAGTATAATAGTCTGTCAAAAAAAAAAAAAAAAGAAACTATTATTTTCTAAATTAATTAAAAGAAATAAAAAATAAAATTTAGGAGAAATTAATCAAAAGAAATAAAAAAATAAAATTTTTCTTTGAATCTTTTATTCATGTAAAAAAGAAATCTAAACTTATTAAGTATAAATTACTTTTTTAACTCAAAGAAAGTGAATATATGAAGACAAATTATAGGTGTTTTAAGAATTTAATATATCATATACTTTTTAACTTCATATTGTTTTAAAATTTTAATATATCATACAATTTTTAATTTCACATTCCTTTTATTTCTTTTCAAAATAAAAAAATTATTAATCTAATTTCTCTATAATTCTCTTTTTTTTTTTTTTTAATTATTTACAAATTTTCTTTTCTTCTCACTTCTCTCAACCAAACAAGGGGTTAATAAACAATGTTAAAATGGAATACACGAGTTCGTGCCAGCCGTTAGATTGCTAGGTCTCACACGAATCCTACTACAGTTGGACCCACTACATTTTCAGGAGGCATATTTTCATAAACATTATGTGTTCTACTACAAAATTCATGGATGGCATCATATAAAGTGAAATCCACCCATACACTCAGAGTGGGCAAATACAGAAGTTAAATTTGAATGATTGCATCAACCAAATAATTGAACGATTTTGAATCTCATATTTTAGTTTTGATTTGAGGAAACGTCGACTGCTGTTCTTTCAGTATAGAAAACATGTTTAAAACTAAACGCTTTCAATTACTTGTTTATATTCACCATTTATATCATTCATCAATTAATATACAGCAATTACTTCTGCACTCTAAACATCGACTGCTGGTAGTGAATCCCACTTAATAATTTACATGCAATTTTGTTTCAGCAATATATTCAAGTGGATAAACACTCCAATATTATATATAATATTATATTATGATATTCTTATTAATATAACTTTTAAATTTTAATTAATAATTTTATTAATTATATCATCATTTATTATTTTAAATAATTTTATTTTTAATAAAATTATAATAAATAATTAATAAATTATATACATTTTAAAATGTTATATATAGTAACATCATTATCATTATCGTAATAACACCGTTAATTCACTCACGTAACAATGCCAGGCGACACATCGCCATCATAATAATATGATTCGGCAAGTCAATTACGATTTAATCTCCAGTTATTGCAACCAAAGAGCAATCAGATTTGGCGGAAACACAGATCAGATTCCCCAAATAATACAACAAGCACTTGCATACACCAATGTTTTTAAAATCAGTTCGATTTTTTATTCAATCAGGTTAATCGATTTAATTAATTTAATAATAAATAAAATTTAAAAATACTATTAAAAAGCTCTTAAAATAAAAATATATTAGAATAATAATAATTAAAAATAAAAAAGTAATATTCAAAATCAATTCAAATTAAATTGAATCAATTACTGATCCAATTTTTAATTTTATTGCTCTAATTTTCAAAACATTGACATACACATGAACATAATGTATAAAGAGTCATTATTTGGAACCAAAGATTCAAAAATTTTGATAAATTGATTCAATATTCTTTTATTGACAATAAAATTGATCTAATATTCGATAATCCCCACAAGGAAGGTTATTTATGTACAACTCATATTACGGATATAAAATAATTTGTATTACATGCTTATTACATATTATTTAAATTTGGAGAAATGTGAATCACTTCCTAAACAACACACACACACACACACTCCAGAAAGATTGCATATATCAATAAAGCTGTCGCCTCTGAATTCTCTTCTTGGTTGCGGGGAT
>CATIWR010202148.1:0-47977 GCA_949677035.1 Omphalea diandra | reverse complement strand
AGCCTTGAAAACACTTGTAAAAGGTTTTTTGTGTGAGCCTGTAAAACACAAGTTGTGAGGTTTTAGTGTGAGCCTTGAAAACACTTGTAAAAGGTTTTTTGTGTGAGCCTGTAAAACACAAGTTGTAAGGTTTGGTGTGAGCCTAAACACTAAGTTAAGTGTGAGCTTGTAAAACACTAGCTATTGAGTGAAATACCCAATTGGTGAATTGGGGAGTGGACGTAGGGTTGGTTAATACCTGAACCACTATAAATCGCTTGCCTTCATTATTCTCATTATTCTTTCCCTCTTTTTTGTTTTCTAAATTTGTATACACCAATTCAACCCCCTTTCTTGGTGCCAAGGGCCAACAATTAAGAAGTGTCATCTTCTAGATTTTGCCTTCTTGATGGATGAGGAAGAAGGAGAAGCACCAATACAAGAAGAAGAGGGAAATGATGAATATAATGATGATGATGACATCTCTCCTGCTTTTTAGGCCCCTTTGTGTTTTTCATTTTTTTTCTTCTGCTTTTCATTTTCTTTTGGTTTACTTTTATTTTTTATTTTTCTTTTCCATCTTTGTGTTGTGATCAAACATGTCAGTGTTTGAAATTACATATATGTTCTTATTTTATTAATGAAATCCTTTCTGCTTCTTCTTTTCTTATCTCTTATGAATTACGTTATCTTCATTGGATTGGTTTGATTATGAGTGGTTGATTCTATTGTTTGATTTTCTCTCTCTTTTTATTCTTGCCAAAGGTGGAGAGGAATATACAAACTCAGTAATGTTAAAGAGCAAAGACATACCACATTTGTTGATCTTATTACATTCAAACATTGATGTGAATGAAAGGATAAGATGAATAATGAATAAAATAACCTCTTTGATATACTTATATAACTGAGGGAAAATATTCACTCAATCTTATTTCTCTTATTTTTGTTGATCAAACATAGCATGTCAAGCTTTGCATATTTCAATCTATGTTGTCAAAATTTTTTAAAAAAAAGTCAAAATTAAAAAAAAAAAAAAAAAAAAAAGAGAGATTGTTAGACTAGGTTGGTCAAACCTGGGTCAAATCTCTCTTTTTATCTTGACAACATAGATTGAAAGATTCTAATAATGTACTTTAAGTGTTGTGATTGCAAAATCAAGTTAGAATCTCATTGAAAGTTGAATGGAGAAGAAATCAAATTTGGAACCTAAGTCGTGACCGCTAACCTACCGCGACTATGATAAAACTTGGACACAGTTTGGAGAATCCCTTTTCTGGTAAGTGTAATGATGGGAGTCTCAGTTGTGACACTTAAACCTTCAAAGAAAAGCACCTAAAGACCAATTCAAGCTTGTCGCATGTCAATAAGTCGTTTAAAAGTTCAAGTGTCATGATTGTGACATTTGTGTCGAGACTATGATTCTCCTCCAACACAATCTCTATTTACCCAGGCTAGTTCATAACCTAAGTTCTTAGCCAGCTTCACTAGTGTGACCTTAATTGTAACCATTATCTCCTAGTTGTGTAAGAGATCATTGAGTAATAAAAGAAGGTTCCAATAGCTAGTTTTGTGAAGATTCAATGTCATGCTGCCACAGGTACTGCACAATTAAAGATCTTAATCGTGGATAAGCAAAATCTAGAGCGAAACAAGTGTTGTGACTGTGACTTGACTATCTCGACTGTGTCTTTTGTTTGATAAGCGTTAAATATATGATTTTGCCACAAACTTTTAAAAGATGGAAATAGTTTTATTAATAACCATTTTTTGGTGGTGTAACCTATAAATACTCCATCAAATTGACATAAATGATAAAGCATAGCATTTATTAAGGCCAAAATCTTGCCAATTGATTTCTCAACTCTCTCTCTCTCTCTCTCTTATTTACTATTTGTAATTGAGTTATAAAAGGTTTGATGTAAGCTTTAAACACTTTTGGGGATTGGATTTAAAAGTGAGCCATATAAAAACTCTTGTATAGGTTTGAGTGTAAACCTTTGGAAAAACATTTATGTAAGGTTATGTTTGATGACCCTTTATAAAACACATTGTAAAGTTAGGTGTGAGCTTGTAAAACACCATTTATAGTTAATGAAATACCCAATTAGAGAATTGGGGAGTACACACAAGGTTTGTTAACACTCAAACCACATAAATCTTTTGTGTTCTTTATATTCTTCTACTTTTTCTTTTAAACTTACTCATTAATCTTCCCTTTGAAATTTAAAAATTTTCACTAATTCAACCCCTATTCTAGGTGCACAAGGGCCAATAACCCCTTTTTAGATACCTCAATTTCTTCAAATAATCTCTTGAGCCAAAGAAGTTCACACACTCCTTTCGCCATACTCTTGAATTCAGCCTTTGGATTAGAGAGTACAACCACCTTTTGTTTCTTGCTTCGTCAAGTAACCTGATTCCTATAATAAATGTTCAATACTCAAATGTAAATCGCCTATCACTTACATTTTCTACCCAATATGCATTTGTATAAGCCTCAATTTTCACATGACCATGTCTCTTGAAAAACAAACCTTTCTTAGGACAAGGCTTCAAGCATCTTAGGATTCTATATATTGCATTCATATGACTTATATATGGGTTTTGCATAAACTGACTTACCACAATAATTGAATATGAAATATCGGGTCTAACATATGACAAACATATCAATTTACCAACCATTCTCTAAAATCTCTCCTTATTTGTTGGATGCAAATTTAAAACCTAACCCAAGCCATGATTTTGTCCAATGGGAGTTTTCAAAAGTGTGTAGTCCGATATTCCTATTTTGGTAAAAGATTAAGGATATATTTCTTTTATGAAAGAAAAATGCCCTCTTTTGAGTCAACTATTTCAATACCAAAAAATACTTTAAGCCTCCGATATTTTTCATCTCAAATTCTTCCCCAAGTCGTTCTCCAAGCCTTGCAATTTATTGTTTGTGATCTCCTGTAATGATCATATTATTAACGTATATAACAATAATGGTCACTTGGCAATCTTTATACTTTTAAGAACAAAGCACGATTAGCATTGCCTTGATTATAGTCATAATTTTTCATGGCCTTACTAAATCTTCCAAACCATGCTCGAGGTGATTGCTTTAGTCCATATAATGCATTTTTGCTTCAGACCATATAATGTCTTTCTCAATCTACATGTCATTTGATTCCCTAATGAATTGATCAAGCTTGCAAGTAAATCCATGAATACTTCCTCCATCAAATTTCTATGGAAGAAAGCAATTTTCACATTGAATGAATGCAAAGGCAAGTTCATATTTACAACAATGGATAATAAGACCTGAATTGTGTTCAACTTTGTTATAGGGGAGAACATTTCTTGATAGTCAAGACCATATGTATGTCTATACCTTTTGGCCATAAATCTCATCTTATACCTTTCAATAGACCCATCTGCCTTGCATTTAATGAAGAATAGCCATTTATTTCCCACAATTTTCTTTCCCCTTTATAAATTAACCACCTCTTATGTCTTATTCTTCTTTAACACTTCCATCTCCTCATGAATAGCTCTAGCACAATTTGGATTTTTAAGGCTTCCTCCATCATGGAAGGAATATTTTTTATAGACAATATGTGTTACCTTTAAGACATTCTTTGGAGATTGGTCATATTCTATAGGTTGGTCGAGAGAGGGTTGTACATTATTTTCCTCTTCTTTCTTATTTTCTTTTATGGTATTTAGTTCATTATCTATCCCTTCTAAGTTACATATATCTCCTTATTACGTAGACTTGCTTAAGTCATCTTAAGAAATAAAAACATTGAATCCAAGCCATGTCTCCCATTATTCCTCTTAACTGTCAAATCCCTCATTGGATTCCTCCGATTTCTTATAGAAATTTACATCCTCTATAAAAGTAATATCCACTATGACAAACCATTTTTTCATGACAAGATCAAAGCATCTATACCCTTCTGATGGCCACCATAGTCCAAAAACATTCATTTAACGATATTTGTTAAGATTATGGGATGAGAAGAAGTGCTCCTAATTTAATGGAGGCTTCTGTTAAGAAGATTATAGCCTCAAAATTTTCAAATGTGCCCTTATCTTACTCTTTTTTTTCTTTTTCTTTTTCTTTTTTCTTTTTACTTTTTACTTTTTTTCATTTACTTTTTCTCTTTTTCTTTTTAAGGTGAGTATCCATCCTACTATTTCTCATCATACACCTCAGCCATATATGTTTCCTTTGCCTTTATGAAAACTTAAATTTATTGCATCATCTTAGCATGCCTTATCTTTAGAAGCAATCACAATCTTAAAGTGCTCTTTGATTGCATGAGTTAGCCCTTCCTCATCTACTAACTTTTCACTCATATAATTCACTTGTTTACTCATTACTATAATCTTTAAGTTAAGCTTTTCAAAGTTGTAAGCCATCCTTTCATCCATACATTTAAGGATTAAAAGGAGGTGAACAATAAATGGAGAAGGAAATGGATAAGAAAGAGCTTGTGTAGTAGTACCTTGATGCTTATAATGAGGTGAATAAAGATGTACTTTTGGAAATTCTCCTATACCATGAGCTACTGCATTAATTTCGTTATCTAAATTTTGCTTTTATGGAAAAGGTATAGGGCCTTCATCTTTAACCAAATTAGAACTCCTCCAATCAACTCATCATTCCCATCTCAATATACATCTTTTGATTAATGATCCCCTTCCCTATTTGTTTGATCTTATAAATCCTATTAGCTTTAGGGTTATAAGCTCCTATGTAATTGTTATCACAGTGATGTAATAGCCATTCACTATGATCCTAGTCCTTAAGGTTTCCTCATAAAGCCTATATATCTCAACTTCCTAGACATTATTAAGGCATTCATGCGTAGCATTAAGGTTCCATATAATGAATTTGTAGCACATGTTCAAGGCAAGGTCCTTGATGAAAGAGGTTTTTGGAAGAGCTCTTAAAAGTGGCTTTAAACCTTATAATTCTTATCAAAACTATTGCTTATCAAAGTATTTTAGCACTTTCTCATATTTTTCATCTTCAACTATAATGATAGAAAGCATATGAGACTAATTAAACTCCTTTTCCTTCCTTTGCAAGTTGAGTCAAGGAGCTTAGTTTTGGATATTTTGAGTGTAAAGAAAAATTCTATCATTAGGTTTTCATATGTGTCTTCTCAATTTTGCAAAAACCTTATTCATACAATAACTTTAAAACATTCCATCACTTTATCATACAAACTAACTAGTTTTAAGATCTAAAATTACCCATGTTAGGTTTTGCATTTCATTGGTTCATAAGCTCTTTTCCTGTGCTTCTTGTAAGGGAATTGGAGACCCATAGGAAATTTTTGATAGTTTATCAAGCTAGTTGGAATTGAGGCTGAAGACTTTTTTAGAGTATTTTATTTTTTCTTCTTATTAAATGGCTTTTCTCATCAACTTTTGATTTCCTTTTAAAAGAAGAGGTTAGGTCCTTTGTTGTTCTTACTTTCTTAGGCATGCTTATAGTTAGTTGAGGAAGATCCCTAAGAGGCACATCATCACTAAAACTCTCATCAATAAGAGGTCTTTCTTTTTCAATAAAAGGTCTTATCTTTCTTTTCTAGGAAATTTTTTTTATGAGCCATGAGGTTTTTAAAGAAATTAGTTAAGGGTTTTAAGCTATTAGAGGTCAAAATTAGAGTAGATATACACAAAATTAAAATACAATGTAAAAGGGTTTAAAGAGCTACAATATATAATCTGTTATGCAAGACAAAGTCTCAAATGGCTAAAATTTGCTATAGTTAGAATAAGTCATTTGTGATTTGTCCATTTAATAATAAAAATTTTATTTTTGTAAAAACCCAAAACGTGAATGGATCCTATTGGCCTAGTGCACCAAAAAGGGGGGGTTGAATTGATAGCTGATTAAAAATTAAAAAGAGGTTAAGGTGTTTAGGAAGTTAAAAAGGATAAGAGAAAATCAACACAAGAAGCTTATAATGGTTTGGATGTTAACAAACCCTACATCCATCCCCAATTCTTCACAATTAGGTATTTCACTCAACTAAACTGGTGTTTCAAGCTCATACCTAACTTGCACAATTTGTGTTATGTGGCTCATTCAAAACCCTTCCAACTTATGTTTTTAATCTCACACAAAAACCTTATAACTTGTGTTTTTAGGCTCACATAAGTGTTTTGGATTGACTCACACTTTAACCTCTTACAAGAGTTTTAGATGCTAGGATAACTCTCAACCTACTTTCAAAGGTGTTTATTACTCACACCAAACAATCAACAATACATAAAGATGAGTGAGTAGCAAATTGGCAAGAGTTTGGTTACAATTAATTGAATTCTCTTTCATTTACATCAGTTTGGTGGAGTATTTATAGCTCACATCCACTAAAGAGACGTTACTCAAAAACTATCCCAAAATTTTCAAGTTGTGCTAGGCATATTTTGCATTAAATGTTTGTCAAGAGAAAGTCATGGTCGCTACTCTCATTTTGAGATCGCGAATTTTCAATTTGCACTGAGGAGCCGAAAATCACGGCAGAGAACCCCATTTATGTCTAACAGCTAGTCCAAATGTCCTTCACCCATTGGTTGTCCAAGAAATATGGTCGTTGTGTTCAACCAACTATTCAAAAGTCACGGTTGTGAGTTATCTTTCTCTTAAGCGCAATTAAGACCACAAATTCTTCTGTTTGATAAGGAAACTACACCTTCTTGAGTCACGGTCACGACCAAGTCTTTGCCCTCGCAATCTTTCTCTTGTGGTTGTGGCTTTGGTTCCCTTCTTTATTACTATGAAATTTATTATCGCGACTCTAACGCGAATGCCATTGTAATTCCTCTGTGAATCAACTAATGCTTTATTTGGCTTAGTCGCGACAACGAATTCATTCTCAAATTCCTTTGGCCTAACTCTATCAATACTTATATCAATGTCGTGGTCGCAATTTAAGGGATACCAACTATAAATTTGAATGTTTTTCTTAAAGATGGAGATTTTGACTTCTATCCAGCTTTCAATGAAAATAAATCTTATAATCTGTAAAATAACACTTAAACAAAGCATTAGAACTGATCAATCTCCATTGTCAAGATCAAAAGAGGCTTATGACTTAGGTTTGTCCAATGTAATTTAAGAGGTCCATTTAAGTGGTGAACAAGCCATTCATTCAATTTGATAAAAGAACAAGCCATTCAAAGAACTTAGATTAGTCCATTCACCTTTTTATAAATAGGCCATTCATGAATAAGAATAGGGCCATTCACTAACCATTTTGACCCAAATTTTAACCTTTTTTAAAAAACATATAAAGATAAATGTATTATAGCATGTGAGTTAAACTTATAACTGTGATAAATTATAAATTTGAACCATAATGCTTTACTCAATTCTTTCAAAGATAAAAGTATTAAACATTGAGCAATTTTATCCAAATTTGAGAAATTTATTTTGAAAACTCTTTTTCATGAATAAAAATACACCAAATCGATCATGACTATAATATTTCATAAGATAATCAAGTTTAGAGTGTACCTTATTTTTCATAAGTTATTTCCATCAACCATCCTAACCTTTATTTTAATGAATGACATCCCTTCATCACATAAGGGTTTAGTGAATATAATGATGAATATAATGGTTTATATCTATAAAATCTCTTCATCATAGAAGGGTTTTATGGATATAATGGCATCCCTTCATCACAAAAGGGTTTAGTGAATATAATGGTTTATATCCTTAAAATCCATAATAGTTTCTCTATTAATGACATGATCCCTAATAAAATGATTTCTTATATCTATATGCTTACTCCTATAGTGGTTGACAGGGTTCTTAGTTAAGTTAATAGAACTTATGTTGTAACACACACACACACACACATACATACATATATATGTTTGTTTAATTCCATGCCAAATCTTTTACAAAAATTTTACTTTTTGCTTTAGTTATGAATATCCCTTCCTTGCGTTACTTAATTTGAAACCTAAGGAAAAACTTAGGCTCTCCCCTAATGCTCATCATAAAGTCACTTTTCCTAAAATTGGAGAACTCTTCATGTAAGTAAATATTAGTGGTACCAAATATAATATCATCAATATACATTTGTAATAAAGATATACTTTTCATGCCTTTGGAAAATTAGGTTTGTCAACAAATCCCTTCATAAAACCATTATGCAATAAAAATAAATTCAATCTATCATGCCAAGCTCTAAGGCTTGTTGAAAACCATAAAAGCCCTTGTAAGTGTGAAACCATGATTAGGAAAACTTGGATCCTCAAATTTGAGAGGTTATTTAACATACATTTCCTCCTAAATTAAACCATTTAGAAATACACTTGTCACATCCATGTAAAAGAGTTTATAGTTCATATGACGCATATGTAAGTAAAATACTAATGGCTTCTAACCTTGTCACTAAAGCAAAGGTGTCATCATAATTTGTACTTTCTTTTAGCCTTTAGCAACTAACCTAGCTTTATTTCTAGTAATGAAACCTAACTCATCTAATTTGTACCTAAACACTTATTTAGTGCCAATTATAGACTAGTCTTTATGTCTTGGAACTAAGGTTCATACTTATTCCTTCCAAATTGGTTAAGTTCTTCTTTCATAGTAAATACCCAACTCCCATCACTAATAGTTTTCTCTATATTCTTAGGCTCAATAAGAGATATAAAGGCAAGATTATTACATGTATTTTTAGGTGAAGACTTAGTAATTGCCCATTTTTATGTATCACTTATGATGAAGTCCTTTGGACTATACTTCTTGTATATCCATTCTTTCTTAAGGTATTGGATCATTTGCTTCACACTTGAAAATAATACAGGAAGACCTTCATTTTTATTTTCTTAATCAGCATCATGTTTTTTCATCCTTCTTAATGTTTTAATCTTCAATGTTAAACCTATTAAGAGGACTTATAAGATCATCAACATCTTATTTCTTACTGAAGAAAATGAATTTAGACTCAGCAAATACAATGTGCATAGACTATTCAATAATAAGAGTTCTCTTATTGAACACTTTATACCCTTTATTGAAGGCACAATAGCCTAAGAATATACCTTTATCAGAGTTAGAGTTAAATTTACTAAGGATGTCTTTACTGTTTAATATGAAACGCTTGCAACCAAATGCTTTAAATATATATTTTTAGGTTTTCTTTGGTTTCACGGCTCATAACGAGTTTTGTTTAAAATAAGCCTCATTATAAATATATTTAAAATAAAGCCAAAAATGCTTATGGCTTTTGTCCAAAAACATTTTTAAGAAGATTATACTCATTAAGCATAGTTCTTGCCTTTTTCTATAGCCCTATTTTTCTTTCATTAACATCATTTTTTTCATGAATTTTAGGAGTAAAGAAGTTATAAGAAATGTCATTTTCATCACAAAACTTTTAGAATTCTCATTTTTTAAAATTTCCTCCATGATCATTCCTAATGGTAGCAACTTTCAAATCCTTTTCATTTTAAACTTTCTTAACATAAAATTTAAAAACATCAAAATAAGAATCCTTATGAGGGAGGAATAAAACCTAAGTAAACCTTGAAAATTATCAATAATAACATATGCATAATGCATGCATCCCATATTAGTTACTTTAGTTGGGTTAAATAAATCCATGTGTAACCATTAAAGAGATCTGATGGATATTGTCTTATTTTTTATTTTGAAGGAAAACTTGACTAGTTTACCTTTTTGACACGCTTGACACACCTTGTCCTTGGTGAATTTTAACAAAGTACTTCTTCCTCAATTAGTTGATCAACTCCATGCCTACATGTCCTAATCTCTTATGCCAAGTCTAACCTTCATCCATCCATTATGGTAATTAAACACTTAACATTCTTGTTAGATAGTAAGTTAAGTTTAACAACATAAATATTTTAAACTCCTCTACTAGTAGAAAGTAATTTATTATCACTCATTCTTTACACATAATATGCTTAAGATTTAAATATATCCTTTATCACAAATTTGACGTACACTTAGAAGGTCATATTTGAGACCATCTATAACTCAGACCTTGTTAAGAATGGATGAGTCATCCTTATCAACTTTACCTATATTAATGTACCTTACCTTGTCATTGTCTCTAAAAGAAATATTTCCAAATCCTTTCATTTTTCCAGCAGCTTAAAGAAGAAATTTATGTTTCTAGTCATTTGTTTTGAGCAACCACTATCTAGATACTATTCATTTTTCTCAACTTTGAATTGCAAGCACACCTACAAAGCAAATTCATCTTTTCTTAGGAACCCAAATACTCTTAGGTCCTTGGGGGTTAATCCTTGTCATTTGCTCATCTCTTATCCTCACATTGCAATGATAAGTAATATGTTTATGCAAACCATAATAATAGCAATCACCATCAAAGTATAAATATTATAGTCTAGGCCTAGATGTTATATAAGTAACCATAAATTTTTTTTTCTTAAATACATGCCTTCTAGGAGTGTTTCTCTATATACATATTTGTTCAAACTATATGCATTATTATAATGTTTAGTTTGCCTTTAAGGCTTAGACATAAAATGATGGTCATGTCTAGTCATGAAAGTGTAATGCCTTAGTGTATGGTTTTATATATTTTACCTTATTGGCCTATATGATTTATACATGCATGCATGATTGGCCTTAGGTAAAGTAGGTATAATGTATGCTCAGTGTTTGTGAATTAGCCTTTTAGGTATTTGAGCTTAACTTAGCACTAGTATTCATTTTTTATAAAGCATTGTTACTTCTAGCACCTTAAAGGCTAGCTATTGTAGAATGTTTGGCCTTTATAAAGATAGTTTTGGATAGCATAGATGCAGAAGGAGTAAAAGTAAAAGATGATGATTGAGTATATAACTAAGACCATACTTTTTTTTTTCTTGGAAAAGCAAACCATACATAATTGATGGACTTCTTTGAGCCTTAAACTTTAAGTCTAATTTTTCTTTTCCATTTAAGAACTTGGAAATTTTTTTAGTCAAGTTTTTGTTCTTACCTTCCTAAGCTTCAACTTCTTTAGTTAATGCTTTAAGATTTTTTAAAGACTTTTTGAGAGAAGCATTTCTTTTTATAAAAGCTTCTTAGAGACTCATATTTCTTGGTTAAACAAGCAATTATATCATAAACTTCCTTACAAGAGCATAAGTTAAAAGGATTTATGTCATGTTCATGTCCACTTTCTCCTTCTTTATCTTACTTAATAGCAATAAAATAGTGATGTTCTTATGAGGAAGTTGAACATCTTTTGCTTTCATATATTCTTGAGCTAAGTTGTTATAACCCAAAAATGGTACCTAGAAGTTTTTCCTTTTATGTCGAATTATGAGCATAGAATTCTTCAAGAATCCCTCGTACTTCTTCGATAAAGTAACACATGGAAGTTCTAATCAACATCATTCAAAGAACTTCTTAGTGTTTGTAAGGTTTTCATCTACTGTATATAGATCTATTTTTTTTAGTGTTCCATTATCTCATGGATATTGGAATGACTACTCCATTAATGGTTTTAGTGAGAATCTTCACTTCATCTTTAATAGAATAATAAAGATCTATCCCTTCATTTTTCATTATTTTTCATTACCATTGAAGTAAGGATCACAAAAGATAGATTCACCAATTTTGAGTATTAAATTTGCCCTAATCTTTGCCCTAGCAATTAAGGTTTACATAAGACAATAAGCTTTGATAACACTTATTGTTCTAAATATCCTTACATGGTTTTAATAAGGCTATAAAAATTAAGAACTTAAAATTTTAATCCAAAAGAGATAAAGGAGTGGAAAGAAATAACTAAAGCATTTATAGAGGTTTGATAAAAACCCTTACCTATGTCCTCTGCTCTAATATCTCCACTAAAGAGTTTCACTATCCAAGTTGCTTAGAGGTGCAACTCCAATCATTATAATCTAGTTCTACCCAATTACATTGATACTATAAGTTTTTAGGCACTTATCAAATCATTTCTTAGATAGCTTTTAGACATTATGTTAGGTCATAATAAATTCAAAGAATGTTTATACCTAACCTAAATTATGATTCTCACATCTACAAGTATTGCTTAAGGAGGATCACTCTCTAAAACACACTCAAGCTAAACATAATACAAGAATAAAACCCAATAAGCTTATAAGCTTGATATTACAAATAAGAGCACTTGAGAGAGAGTTTGTTTGATTTTTTTAGTTGTCTAACCTTCTTAAGTTCCAATATGATCCCCTTGTATATAGCAATGCTTAAAAACTAACTAGTAGAAAGAATAGCACTCTTTTCAAGCTATCATAAAAAGCAATTATTTACCTATGAACATGTTGTTGACTTTGTTAAATGGGGTTGTTCACATCTTGTGCAAATGGTTCCAAACCATTCCTAAGGTTATTCTTCTTTATAATTTCAAGGTTGAATTTGAAGGAGGCAGTTCCATAGTTGAAGAACCCACTCACTTGATTTAACAGCCTATTCACTAAAGAGTTCAAGTTCTTTGAAGTTTTGACATCTTGAATGAGTTCGTTCCTCTAAGCCGTTCTAGATGCTCAAGGTCATTTCAACTTTCCATATAAAATTTTAAATTTTTGTTTTAGATGAACAAGTCTATTCATCAACTCTTTGAAGAGGCTATTTCATCCATTCTAACTTTTTTATGTAAATGTCTTCATTTTGCTCTTGATGAATAAGTATGTCCTAATTTATGCATAAGTAATTTCACTAATGCATTGGGTTGTTACAAAAAGCATGATTAAGCTAACCTTAGCCATTTCAAGCAAGCTTCAAAATGAATTACTCTATTCCATTAGGACATTCACTTGGCTCCTAAGCCATTTAAAGATTTTGCCAAAATTTTCAAATTTTATTCATGGTAAATGGGTATATTCAAAATGTGCACAGGATTGTTCATTGCATAAGTATTTTCATTCAGATTTTGAACAATTTGTTCAATGCACTAAGCCTTTCTTCTTTAATTTTAGATTTCTTCAACCCTAGGTTTTTGGATTTCTTGCCTTAGAAAATTACTACTTAGAGATCTTGGACAATCAAAATGAATACTTTTTACAATTCAATGGCTTTTTAATGACTTGTATATGATTCTTAACATTTAAAGCTTTAAGGGATCTAAAACCAAATATATAAACATTGGCAATCAACATTGTTGCTTACCTATATTTGTTATCACCAAAACAAGAATTAAAACAATAACATTCAACATATGAGATGTGTCACTAGCGATAAATACTATCTATTTACTTGTTTCATTATTTATGAAAATACATTACAAGAAAATACAAAAATAACTACTAAAAATTAGCTACTACTTATGTTAGTAGTTATTTAGCGACTAAACAATGATTCAGTTAAAAAGATGTAAGTTTGGCAACTACATAGTTGTAAAATATCTAACATCAACTATTAGCTACTAAGTGTAATAGTATTTGGTCATTCAATAACTATTACATAGTCTGTAGTAGCAAAAAATGAGACTAAAAAGTAGTGCACACTAACTAGTTTCTTGCATATGAACTTAGCTACCATGATTTGGTTAGTCATTAAAGCTTAGCTACTATGTAGTAGCTAATCAGCCACTAAATTTGTGAATGCTACTGTTTAGCTACTAAAATGGTTTGTAGTCACTAAATAGCTACCACCTTTTTTTTTTAACTCATTAAACTAAGCTACTACATTATGTTGTAGCTAAGTCCATATAAAATGTTGATACTACTAATTAGCTACTAAAATGGTTTGTAGTCTCTAAATAGCTACCACCTTTTTTTTAAGTCACTAAACAAAGCTACTACATTATGTTGTAGCTAAGTGCATATAAAATGTTGATGCTACTAATTAGCTGCTAAAATGGTTTATAGTTACTAACTAGTTATTACATTTTGGTGAATAGATAAATTTAGGTACTACATTATTTAGTAGCTAATGCCTTCTAAATTTTGGATACTACTAATTAGCTACTAAAATGATTTTGTAGTCGCAAAATAGCTACTACCTTTTGGTTAGTCACTAAAATTAGCTGCTACATTATGTAGTAGCTAAGTACATCTAAAATTTGAATATCACTAATTAGCTACTAAATGGTTTCTAATCGCTAACTAGTTACTATATTTACTACCATCACTAAATTTAATTGCTACATCATTTAATAGCTAAATAATTTCTAATTGATTGAAAAATTGAAATGGTGCGTTTTGAAACTTTATACAGGTATAACTGGCCTTTGAGGCAAAAGAAAAGGATATAATTGGCATTTGAAGAAAAATTGGGGGAATGTTATCCTTAATGACAAAATGACGCTTGTCCTCTCTTCTATGAAAAATCCTTAGGTAAATCCAGTTTATCATTAGAATTATAAACTTTCATTATATATCTAACATGTGTATTACTTTTAAAAAATTTATTAAATTAAATATACAAAATCATATGTAAAACATGTGTGCTAATTAATTATAATTGTATTTAATATCAACTTAATAAATTTTAAATGTCAAATATATAATGGAAAGTTCATAACCTAGTTGGCAAGCTAAGTTCACCCTAAAACATCTTCTTTTCTCTGCCAATCTAAGCATAAAGTCATGCTTCTAGCTTTCATAGGAAAATTGAGGTTAACAGTTGACGTAGTTGCTCCTTAACTCTGGGGGTGTTTGGTAGGGGTTAATGGAGGTTAATAGTTAAGTAAATTAACTATTAATATTTATTCACCTTATTTGGTACAAATTTTATTCATAAGATTAATTATTAACTCATTAACTATTAACTCTCCCTTAGTGTTTTTTTATTAATCTATTCCCCTAGATTAAAAGAGGTGAAAAATGATGAAAATAAAAAAAAATTATTTCTTATATTATATCAACATTAATATAAATAATATAAAGTCAAACATTATAAGAAATAAATAAATATTATTAATATACTAACTAAATAAATATTATTAATATACTAACTATTAATAACATGAAATTAATTTAAATATTACTACAATAATATAATAATCATTACTAACATGTCAAAATTATTAATGTAATAATATGATTATTATATAAGTGATATTCATATATTAATAAAAAATATTACTGATATAGTAATTATTTATAATATATAAATATTATAATAATATATTATAATAGTATCAAAATATTATTATGAAAATAATTATAATGATCGTATTATTATTAATATTATTAAATAATATTAATTAAATATATATAAATAATTATAATATCAATATTATATTTTTAATAGTATCAAAATATAATTAAGGTATCAAATACTAAACACAATTAACTGCCACCTCTATAATATTTTGTTCTACCACTTTGCTTTTGCTCCTTTAACCATTAACCTCCAAAGCCCACCAAACGTAACCTTGAAAGCAAGTTCCATGCCGGTTTTGTTGAGCCAAGACCAGAGCAGAGGAAGTAGTGTTCTGGGAAGCTAAATCGTTGATGAAGCTGGTAGAGCGAGGAATAATCGGAAAATTGAAAAGGTAACCTATATTTCTAATTCTATTCTCATCTCACCTTTTTTGGCTCAAGTATTTTTGAGACTAATGATTTGAACCCATTTCGGTTTTCTGTTTCTTCTTTCTGTTTATGGGTTTGTTTATGATTCATATGTTGAGATTCCGAATGGCCATTCTTGTGTTTCTTGGGGATATTCTTTAGAATTCCTGAGTCTTTAATATCCCATGTATGACTTTTTTTGGTGGCTTTCTTGTTTATTGATCGGGTGCAATAAAAATGTCATCTTTGCAATTTTATGCTATCTTTCATCTATCATTGATGTTAAAACTGGTC
This sequence comes from Omphalea diandra, assembly GCA_949677035.1. Lineage (NCBI taxonomy): Eukaryota > Viridiplantae > Streptophyta > Magnoliopsida > Malpighiales > Euphorbiaceae > Omphalea > Omphalea diandra. Next base: position 32,203 of record CATIWR010202148.1, on the reverse strand, counting down.
CTTTTTTTACCCAAATTTGTCTTGGGATTTTGTCTTTTTTAATCTTTGTACCTTATAAAGTTTTTTCTGGGTATTTTGACAAGGAACGGAATGATTGTTAATTAAGGTGAAATTGTTCCGTTAAATGTTCTAATTCCTGTCGTCTGAGGCAATTGCTTGGATATTGCATTGGTGGGTTTATTCATTTATTTTAAAAGGGATGCCACGATGTAATGTCTTCTTGCAAACTTGGCACGAAACATGTGATAATATTAGGCCTTTAATGTCACTAATGTGCAGTTGTGCTCAAAGTATTGCTAATTAGTCTTGTCTGTTTGTAATCAATCAACAGTCTCTTAGTAATATCGGCAGAATTTATTTCCTGCAGCTGAAACACTCGCCCTGATTTGGGCCTATTCCGTGCCTGATGCTTCTGTTTGTATGGATTTATCCTCCATGCTTCTTTTGTTGCAACAAATTACCATGTTTGGATATCATTGGTTTGCATATGTGGTGGGACATTGAATAGAGCTATTGTTTATTCATTTTGATCTGTGGGTTTATTCTTGCAGGTCCTGATTAGGTATAGTCTAGCTTAGTGTTTTGCTGTTACCTTTCATTTTTTTATATGCAGGCATTTTATTGAAGTGTGCTCATTGTAACTTGCTCTGCTGTTGTTGTTGCTTGGCTAGCAGCAGCATTCTTCTAGTCTGAGAGATATTTTTCTGCCGCAAAGTCCTGCCGTGTCTCTCCTTCATCTTTGCTGCTGTTGTCATTTCAGGTATGTTCTAAAGCCTTTTATTTATTGATTTATTTATTTATCATCTCTTCATTGATTTGATATCCTTCATTTCTTAGCATTTTGTTTTTGTGGTTGGCTAATTATATATCTTGTATATAAATCAAATTGTTGTAAATGTTGGGTCTGCCTTAGCTGTGGTGTTAAATATAGAATCTTTAGGCAATAATATGAGTTGTTACAAAGTAGCACAAATTATAATGAGCTAAAACTGAAGTTTGAAACTTGGTTTTTATACTTCTTCACATCATATTTAAGTTGTATATGACTGCTGCACACTTTGTCCAGGCAAGCAAATGAAAGTAAAACTGATGATGATTGATAGGGAAATAATGACTAATTACAAAAGCATCAATTGTACCGTTAGCACAGGTTGCAGTGACTATACATTAATCATGTTCATCAACTAAAAGTCAAATAATCAACTTACTTTGTACCAAAGTATATTTATAAAAGCCACCATAACCATCTTTGCAGTAATGTAGCTAGTTTCATTAATTTCTAGTTATGCACCAGCAACTTGGCTACACCTGGACTTGTTGAGTAGAAAAAGGATACAAGGCTACAAACAGTGTCCTACTCTGCACTTCGGATTTTTTGGATTGATTTTGTGAATTCTAAGAAGAAAGAGGTATCGCAATTGCGATTGTCATAATGGTGTTTGCTTGTTTGGTTTCAATAATATGCTAAAAGTTATGTCTTTTGTTGTAATTATCAAGGACAAAGCGATATTCTTGGCTTCATTCTGATGTTTTGCAAGTAGTCTTTCAAGTGGATTTCTTTAGCATGTTGGCTATGGGATTGGAATGTCTTTTTGCATCATTAAGCTTTTATGACTTTCATTTTCCTTGGGATTATTTCTTTTTCTTTTCATATATTTAAGGGCTTTAGTTTTGAGCATTGTTTTAGTGCAGGTTCCATCAATCATTCAGATGGAAAAGAGAATAAGGGATGGTTTATTAACTGCTTTAAGATTGCTTGGACTGAGTTCAGTCTCTATTTCTAAACTTAGGCACTTCGAATCAGCTATTAGTAGCAAATTAGAATCCTATCTTTAGTACTTTACAGTGCATGTGAACTGGCTGGTCTGTGGTAGTCTTCTGGTATGTGTCATTCCAGAGATTTCTCCAGTGAGGAATATTTCTATTTTACTTATGGAAAAAGGAATATATTTTTTCTGTTTGGTATATCAACATTGAATACTGTGTTTGCTCACCATAGTTTTGACATGTTAGATAGGGGTTGTGTAAAGACTAAAAATATGTTTGGTATACATGTCAGATCTTTGCTAGAATAGGAAAATGATTAAAATAGGGACTTCTTAATAAAACTGGAAAATATGAAATCTTTAGACATATTGGACTTTATAGTATACTAGAGTAGATGTTATTATTATCATGTACTTGAATTTCATTAGTTGACAATATTGAGGATTTGTTATATCATGGCAAATATTATCAGAAAACAATTAGTTATTTTTAAAAAAAATATTATTGTGTTGTTTATTATATCATAATTATTACATAAGAAAGGGGTGGAGATGAAAATAAGAGTTTGATCCCTAATAAATTAGATATATTTGGAATTGATTTAAACTAAGAAATTAGAATCTTTTTTCTAAGACAAAAAAGGACCTTCTCTTATTGGCTATTAGGATTGGTGATATTTTTAATTGGGGTAGTAAAGGATTATTATAGAAGTGTTATGTTACATTGCATGTGCCCAATTAATATGTCTTCTTTATGAGGTTAGATTATTGCCAGTATAGAGGAAATTCTGTCAGATTTCTGTTAGAAATATTATTATTAATTATTCTAATATTTGTTTCACACTTAGTCTGAGTTGCTTACATTTTTTTTGTTTTTTAGAAATATTTCTACTAGGATGCTGAGATGGGGGGTAGAGTCAAAGCAGCTTGGGAAGATCTTGCCAAGTTAAGGCATGCAAATAATATGAACAAGTGCTGGAAACAGGAGAGGCCATCACATGTTTCGGAAGAGGTCTGGGCTAGATGGAATGAAGATTGGGCTAGTGCGAGATTTTGGGCTCAATCAGAATGCTTGTCCCGGAATTGCATTACCGAGAGTGTCGGACCAGGAATGGGACCTTCTAAACACACAGGGGAGGGGAGGGGTCCAATTCATTTTCAAAGCACATCAGGACTGTGAGCACTTGTTTCAATTTCATTTTGTAAAATTGTCACGTAATATTTACTAATTTTTTTAATATTTCTATATAGGAAAAAAGTATCAGCAAGAAGGTATCCCTTGTTCAAGCCCATGAGCTGTTAACTCCATGGCTACTGAAGAGTGGGTTGACGAGAGGTTTCGCATATTTGGGGTAAGTAATTATAAAATAAATTAATATATTATTGTGTGACTCAAGTTTTTTAACTATATATTAATATGTTGTCTAAATATTTCAATTTTCTTGGGCAATGTGCAGCTAGAAATACATTGGATGGCACAAACACAGGAAGGGGAGGGAGAGAATGACGCAACCGTCAATGACGACATGGCCTACTTAAGAGTCGCGACCGCTGATTAGGAACGCCAACGATCAACATACACGAATGTCAACTCTTATCATTCCATTGCATCTTTGTCTATGACTGAATAGGAACTACATGAGTAGGCTAGGAGGAGATAGAAAAGAAAGCGGATCTGAAGGTTAAATTATTATAGGACCAACTCAATGAGATGAAGACTCTAGTTGTGATTTTAGCTAAAACATCACAGGTGCCCTCACGAGGGATAGATTCACATGCCCTTACATCGATCCCTCCGTAGATGACCCCCCTCACAAAAGACCTGCCCAAAGATGACCTCCTTTACCCTTTGTTTGGGAGAGTAAAATAAGGGGGAGAGGAAAATATGAGAGGGAGGATAAAATGTCATGTTTGGAAAGGGGAGGAAAATAAGAGAGGAAAGGAAATAACACAAATTTTATCTCTTACATTTTCTCTCCAAAATGGAGAGAAAATATGGAAGAAAGAGTGGATTTTGCTTAAATGGCTATCCTGCCCCTAGACAATATAAAAAATTACAGAATATGAGCAAAAATTGATCGAACCGAGTTGGTTCAGTTTGGTTCGGTTAATAAAATTACTTTATTCAGTTATAATTTTTAAAAAATTCAGTTTTAGGTTTTTGGTTCGGTTTTTTAGATAGAAAACAGAAAAAATTGAATTAACTGAAGTAATTAATAAATCAAACTCATTTGAATCGAACTAAATTTAAAATACATGTAGTTTAATTGAAACAAATTGAATTGAACTTTTTATAAGATCAATTCAGTTCGATTTATAAACACAAATTTCAGTTTAATCAGTTTGTTTAATTCAGTTTTTTAAAAAATTTGTTTCGGTTCGATTTTAAAAATAAAAATTTGGTTTATTAAAATTTGGTAAAAAATCGAACAGAATCTATCGAACTGTCTGTTTGTTCACCCCTAATTTCTGGGTCCAAAGTTGTTTCATTTGTTTTTATTTTCACTCGGCAATTCCCAGGTAATATTTCAATATTTAAAAAATATATTTAAAAATATTTTTGTAACATTTCAATATTTAAAAAATATAAATCAAATATATTTTTTTAACATTTCAAATATAAAATAATTTTAGAATTTGTTCATATTAACATTATATTTATCATTATATAAATTTTAATTTCATATGAAATCCATTAAATTATAAAATAATTATTTTTTATCATTATACAATATAATTATATATTCAAATGTTTTGTTTAATAAAGGGCATAATTGGAAATATATTAAATATTTTTCCTCCTTTGCTTCCATATTTGGTTATCCAAACAAGGGAAAATAAAATTATTTCCCTTCCTCTCTTTTTTATCCAAACATAAGGGAGAAAAATAAGGAGGAAAAATAAATTTTATTTTTCTTCTTTATTTTCTTTTCTCCCTATGAATTTTTGCCAAACACAAGGTTAGTGTATTGTTTCAGTGTACTTTTTTTTTCTACAATATGGATGAGGATTTTAAGTGTAATTTTTCAATGTACTTTTTCTTTTTAGACAGAGATTTTAATGTACTTTTTCTTTATTTTAATAAAAGGGCATTATAATTTTGTTTCATTTTATTTTTTTCAATATTTATATTGAAACATTAATAAGATAATAATTAATTAAATTAAATATTCAATTAAAAATTATTATTGTTTTCACTACTATCAAAACAGTAGTTAAATAATAAATATTATTTGTAATAAATAATTTAAATTAAATTAAATTTAATATTTTCAAAAAATATTAGCAAATGACAACATTAGTAGCTAATAGAGTTGTTGTCTTAGCGATTAATAGTATCTTAGTAGTTAAAATAGAGATCACAAATAAATCCTTTAGCTACTAAACAATGTAGTAACTAATTGGCGACTATAGATTTTCATAGCTAAATAGTCGCTATTTTATAATTATCTTAGCCATTAATAGCATGTTAATAGATCACAAAATCAATCTTTTAGCTACTGCATAAAATGTAATGACTAATTAGCGACTACAAAACAGTTGTTTGCAACCTCCTTAGCAACTATCAGTATGTTATTTAGCAACTACCAGTATATTGGTAGTTAAATAGAGATCACAAATCAATCCTTTAACTACTACACAAACATAGTAGTTAATTAGCGATTACACCTTTAATTAGCTAATCAGTCACTATTTATAGTTTCTATGGTCACTTCTGTCATTAATTAGTTATTGCTTTTTTTATTTTAGCTACTACAGGAAGTTAGTCATTACTTAGTATGGATATATAGTAGTGAAATAGCTACCACGTAATTACTAAGTTCGGTTAAACTATTAGAAAAATAGCAACTACTCATGGTCACTAAAGGTTTTAGCTACTACAAAACAGGATTTAGCTACTACTTTTTTTGTAGTAGCTTAATCCAATTTTTTTGTAATGATAATTATCTACAATCTACATATTCTGAAGTAATTTTATTGTTTGTTCATAAATAAATTTGTCAACTTTATATAGACATGTGTTTTTTTCATCTTTTTTTTTTTTTTCTAAGTTTTTCTATTTTTTGGCAATTTTATATTTTTAGTTCTTAATTTTTTTCTTGTCACAAAAATGCGTAGAAAAAGAATCGATTATAATTTAGACTCGCCAAAGCATATATGTATGTATGTAAGTATGCATTATAAACTCTCCACAAGCATATATGTATGATATATGAATTTTATCAAGGTCATGACTCATCACTATGTATATATTCACACAAATAACCCCATGAATGGTAATCAAAGTGTAGGAACTATAACAATAAAACCTGTTTATTGTAATTTTCAATCCAGAGAAATACTTCTTTTTTAATACTCTTTTTCTAACACTCATTATTTAATTGATTCATAACATTTTAATTTAAAATTTTAAAAATTATTTATTGTGATAAATAGAATATAATATTTAAATACTAAGGGGTTACCTAATATAATAAATAGTATTTAAATTTTCAAAATTGAAGAGATAAGGTGACCAATCAAATAATAAATGTTAAAATTGTTAATGTTTCTCTCGATTCTGCGTAATAGTTTTTGAATTCCACTACAGTATGGTCTTTTAAAGGAATTTTTACGAAGAAAAGATTTACACAAGGTATGGCTACGAGATTATATCTAATGTTTTCAAAATTGAATCAGACCAGTCAATTAGATTGGTAAAATTGAAAATTGATTAGTAGTATGATTCAATCTAATTTAAAAAATTAAACACCTAAAAAACCGGTCAAAAATTCAAAATCCATCCAATACTAGAAACATGATCAAACCGGTTTAATCTAAAATCAGTTTAATATAAAACTATGTTATTTTGTGCAAAAATTTAAAAATTATAAAAGGGCACTATTTTACACAAAATTTAAATTTTAAAAATAGCTTTTATTACTTTATTATATTAGTTTTTATTATTTTATTATATTATATTTTAAAATTTTGAATATTTTTAAATATTATTTATATATTTTTTCAAAAAAATAAAAAAAAAATTATTAAACTAGACCTGTTGAAATGATCAAATTGGCTACATCAAGAATCGGCTAACTGACTTATTCGAGAATAAATCTCACATGTTAAGAAATTATTAAGATAGAAATTTATGCACCCGATAATTTTTTTTTTTTTTGAATCAGACCATTCGATATTTTTATACCTTCTGAATTTGAGATTAATCCATATTTTTTTTAAAAAAAAAAAAAACCCTTTTAAGTTTGAGAGCCACCAAGGCTACTTAATTTTAGGATGAAAAATATAGGTGGGGGCCAACGCCATAGATTTAATTTTCTCTATCTTTTTTTATGGACTAGTATAAAATATTAGAGATAAAGCATAACATCCATATTGAAGTGAAAAATTCTAATGATAAATTACTCAATTAACTTTCAAAGTTCAATTACTTGATGATAACTATATTTTAAAACCCTGTTTGAAAACTCAAATTGTAAAATTTTTATTTTAATGATTCTCTTGTTTGTGAAAATTTTATATTTAAAAGAATTTAATTTTATCATTTAAAAAAATGATTTAATGAGAAAATCAAATTAAGTCAAAAATTATAAAATTTTGAGAAAATTTATTTCAATAAAAAATAGAGAGAAAATTACTCTATTAATCTTATAATTTAAATTAACATTATATTTATTTTAAATGAACAAAAGAGTTTAAGGAAATAAAATAATTTTAATTCATTATAGATTTATTTCAAACAATAAATTCAATTTCTATTAATATAATTTATGTCAAACAATAAAATTCTATCCCTAAATAAAATTATCTTACTAATAAATTATCTTTCTTTTTTTTTTCTTACATGATTTGTTTCAAACAAACCTAAATGACATTTCTCAATATCAAAAAAAAAAAAAAAACTATAATGTTAACTTTAGCTTTCTTTTTTTAAAAAAATTAATGAGTTCAATTAATTATTAATTAAGTGAAGTAGGCCCACCGCCTAAAATTTGGGAGTAATTACAAATAGATTTTCATATTTTAAAATCTAAAATGCACGAAAACTCTTGGAGAAAGACATTTTTGCATTTTCAAAAGGTTTTCTTAAACAAACTCAACAAAATATTTTGAGTTCATTTCTATAATTTAGAAAAATTAAAAAACACATTTCTAACGCTTTTTTTTTTTTCTGCTATTACTTTTGGTTATGAAATTTATAAATAATTAGTATTTATTTTTTAAAATATTTAGTTAATTATTATCATCTTATTTATTTTTATAAATAATATTGATTTAAATTATTATCTTTAATATTATTTTTGTACAATCTGATAATTAGTTGTTCTAATATTTATTATAAATTTATATATATAAGAAAAAATAATTATATGTCCCTATTATTTTTTTTATATTTACATATTTTCTCCCCATTTCATTTCCTACATTTTTAAAAATATCATTTCCCCGTATTCATTTCCGTATTTTTCTTTTCGGTGTTACCTAATTTAAATTCTTTTTAATCAATGATCATCAATAAAATTTGTATCATTTCTAAATTTATATCATTTCCCCGTGTTTATTTCGGGGTTTCCTATTTCAGCATTACCTAATTTATAATCTTCTTAATTAATGATCTTCAATTAAATTTGTACAAAGTAGACACACTAGCCAACTAAGAGTATGGAAATGTGTTACAAGAAAGTTTTACGAGACAATAAATTACAATCACCAGCTCACAAAGGCAAAAATTTGTGCAATAATATATATAAATAAAACGGATAATTGGATATCCCCATGATAATAATAATCAAACATTAACAGAAATATTATTTCTTTTACGACTAAACTAAAGACTTCATATGGCACACATTAAAGGGGAGGCTGTTTACAATAGTAAGTGCAAATACAAATGGAACTTTTTCTGCACTCTCCAACTCCTAGGGGTTTTTTGGCACATTCTTTATTGCATTTCTGCAAGTCACAACTGCTAATATGTGATAGCTTATGGCATATGTGTTCTGGTATCCGCACTGCTTCCACCCTGTGGTGGAATGCTAAGCATTGGGTGAACTCACCTGACTCAAAAATCATAATTTGGTGACAATAAGCTTGATTTTTGCGTGAAAGAAAAGAGAAACATATATTCCAAGTAGGCAACAAGAACAACATGAACAAGACAATAATATTAATGAACTAAAAGGAAAGAAGAAAAAAAAAATTAAGGCTTAATTCAAACATGATGTTGGCCACAACCCAAAAGGCTGGAAAAGGTGCTGTTGGGATTGTGATTTTATCAAGGCTATGTTTATATGTACATATGATCAAATGAGGAAGAAACCCTTTTTGTGTCATTTGGTTAAAAGAGCAAGCCAGTAAACCTGGGAAATAGCCACGAAATGGTCAAGAGAGAACGTACATTCTTATTAATCAGCTAGGTTAACTTTCCTTAGCTTTGCTTCAACAATATGGTATGTATACTTGTAGAACAAGAAAGACCAAAAGCAAAAGACAAACATATGTAACTAACAGATATAAAAGATTGCTACAGAAGAACCTGAAATAAGAAGGAGCAGAAGAGAGAAGAGAGCAAAGGATATCCTCATGTTTAACTATTGCTTGGTGGGTATGGTCCAGATTCACAGCTCCCTCGTCCTCGTCTTGGGCTGGAGAAGAGAGTTCTCAGGGTTAAATAAGTATCTTGCTTATAAAGCAGGACAACAACAACTTAGCGTCTCTTCATAAACAATAAAGGCTATTCAGTACAAAATCAATCACAAGAGTAACTATTTTCATCGAGAATAAATTGTACCTTTGCTCCCCAAGTCACTTCTGTACTACTTGTCATCATTAAGCTCCTTTTCCTTGAGCTATTGAGCATATATTCTTTTCTTCGTACCGTACTTTGTTGTTGGATTTGTTCTTTTTTTCATGCAGAGGCAGAGACTGTTTCATTTTTTATAACAGCTGTGGCAAAGATGCCACCTCTGCAGAGATGTGTCATTTAGTTAGCTCGCCCTGAATTTTAACCTTTCCTACTCTCCTCTGTCAAATTGGAACATTAGTTCAGAAAATATATATATGGATATTAAACTTACATTAATGGCTAGTTTGCGCCCTCTACGAACTGGATTATTAAAATTTTATAAAATTAATTATGAATTTATTAACAAATTTTAAATAAATTTAAATTTTATTTTTATCAAATAATTAGTTAATTAATTAGTTGAATAATTAAAATTTAATATATAAATAATAATTAAAATTTATTCTTATTTATAATATATTATTATTATTTTATAAAAATGATTATCTAATTAGACTTGTCTGAAGAAGAAAAAATCAAATTACAGAATTATAATTAAATTAATATAATAAATTTATATAGTAATATTAATTAGTTCAATACAAATAAGAAATTTTGCTTTTTATTATTGTCTTTTTTTTTCTCTTTAATTTTAATTTTTCTTATCATATAGAAAACTAAATACTTATTATTATTAAGATTTTTTTCTAAATTATTTTTAAATAAATTTTCTACATTATTAAATTTTATATTTTTAATTAATTAAAAAACTAAATGTTGGATCATGAACTTTTTTACTATATGAAATAAAAATATATTATATTATCACCTTTTAAAAATATTATATTGTCAATACAATTACTTGACAAATGATAAATACCTATTTAGAATTGAATTTAAAATCAAAATTATATATATATATATATATATATATATATATATATATATATATATAAACCCTTTATTGCTAGGTAATTTTAATGAAGCATTATTCACATTTGTTTCTCTGGTGAGAAAAAATAAGTTTTCTTGTCAGTTGGACCAACTTTTGGGATTTCTACCACTACCTCTCTGACCATCTACATGAGATGAGACTGAAATAGTTACATCATTACAGGCGAATTTGCAGGCAGACTGCTATACTTCTATTCTCAGTTTGCTAATCAGTTTCCGTGAGACTAAAGTAATTTGATTTAAGTAAAGAATGCAAAATTCAATCTAATTCAAAAAATATAGTTTGTATAAAACCAACATCACTTTGAGCGTAAGAACACAATATGAAGGAAGCTCGCTAAGCATATGGGAAAAACCAGATTAGCCTGATCAAAGAGTATGAAGCCGTATTAACAAGCATATGCAAGAAGGAAAAAAAAAAAACCATAGGAAATTCTAGCCATGCATCTATAGGGTACAGGTACTGACTTCTGAACATAAGTACGGAACAAGTCGTTTTTAGCTCACAGCAATATGATGGTTTAATCCTTCTTTCACAAATAATAGGATATCTCAGCCACCAGAATTTATTTTGCCTTCAGTTCATATGGTACAAAAATTCACATAAACTGATCAACAAACCAGCTACAGAACAAGATCAACCTCCAGGCAAGTGCAAATGATAGAAAGCACAAATTACAGAGCCAATTGAAATAGAGTTGAAACGGGATGCTGAAAATATCCAATACTCCAGCAGCTATCTGCTGGCCAAACTATCTAATGATTCTAGAATCTAGAATTCAACACAAACTGTCAAGTGGAAAAGGAACTATGAAGACTGAATTAAAAGGAGATATTTTTTCAATAGATAAACATTCATGGTATCTAAGGATGAAATGATATTAACCAAGCAAAACTGAACCTCCTTGAAGACATGAATAATGAAATCCAGTTCCAGATTTGGTAACACATACGAAGCAGCACTTTAAAAAAAAAAAAAAAAAAAACTAAACTCGTACAGCTAATAGCCACCTTTGAGATCGTTAACAACATCATATGGGATAGGTGTAACAGTTTCCAAAGTGGCACCCTCAACCATGAAGCCGGGTTTAGGGCCTTCAGGCTGCCTCTTAGTGCTAATGACCTCACCTTTAGCCTTCGCCTCAGCCTTAAGTTCATCATTCTTCTTCTTCCTCAGACGGAACTCCTCCGTGCACCTTGAAGGCTGCAGGTGCTCCACACGGACATGAATCCTCTTCTTAATAATCCTGTTGCCAACCTATAATCATATGCGATCAACTATTAACCACAACTGGCAACATAATAAAACAAAAAAATAAAATAAAATAAAGAGCAGCAAAAACAAAGGTCAGTGAGTAACCAGGGCATGTTTGGTTTATTACTCGAAATGAAATTGGAACAGAACCGAGTGTCACAACCAAAAAAAAAAAAAAATCCAATTTAAAGTATGTTTCTTAAATAAACCAAACAAAGTCGAATTTTGATCCCACAAATTATACATAAAATGGATAACATTTGAAATTGGATTTCTCTTGAATGCAACAATAAAATGGAATGAAATTCCAAGGAAGGAACCAGACAAGGCCTAATAAAGGAAGATAAATTCTTTATGCAGTTTCAATCGCTCAACTCACAACTATAACCAAACACAAAAATATCCAAATATTATTTACGAGGTTAACTACATGCTTCAATTACAAAACAGAGAAAAGAGAATAGAAGTGAATGGCAAAATTAAAGATCTAGACCGTTAAATCACATAATCTACAAATCATGACCAGAAATGACACTTCTAACAAATATAAAACAGAAAAAGAAAAAAAAATGACAAGCTTTCATTAATTTAAAGAAAGTAAAGAAATCGAAATGTAATTACCTGCTTGTTCACCTCGACACCGACGGCACGCTTGGTGACGTTCCAGACGCGGCCGGTTCGGCCGTTGTAGAATTTGTGAGGCATACCCTTGTGGACGGCGCCGTTCACCTTGATGTCCACGTAATCACCGATCTTGTATGTCCTGAGGTAGGTGGTCAAGGGGATGTAACCCTTCTTCCTGAACGGCCTCGAGAACAAATCCCGAGTTCTAGAGCGTACCCCATGTCCAGCCGGCATTCTTCTTCTCTTCTACTCTTTCTGCTGCTGCTTCTCAAGAGCACAGAGACACGATGCAGAGGGCTTTAAACCCTAGATTGCAGTAATTTATAGGTGTTTGGACGACTAGGGTTTGCTGCTTTTGATTGGGTTTTTTTTAATGGGCTTTTTTGTTCTTGACGTGGGCCTTCTTTCTCCAATAAGAGAACTACGATTTTATTTTCCTTTCTTTCTTTACTAGAAATTAATTTTTTTTTTATATAACAATAGCTTGGACTCTAATTGGAGATAATTAAGATAATTGTTACCTAATGAATCGATAATAATACTAGAAAAATATTACCTACAATTTGTTAGACTATATAAAAATTTATTCGATGCTGATAAGCGTATTAAATATGATAACTAATCACTTATATACTTATTACCGGATCCACATTTAAGATTCCAAAATTACTTAAAAGTTATAAATTAGCTAGTCATCAACCTTCTATAATTGACAAAAAATCAGTTATACAAATATATTTACTGTGCGTTAAATTACTCCATTTTATAATGCACAAAAAGAATTTAAATTATTATTTTGCATATTTTTTCATATGATAAAAAATTATAAATAATAATCAATTTTATAATCTCTACAACGACAAGTGAAGGATTTTTTTGAAAAAAAAAAGCTTAAGAATTTCAATTTGGATCCTTGTAAATTTTTATTTATAGCTTTTCTTAATTTATTTTTTAATAATATATCCCTAAAATGTTTATTGCTTCTTTTAAGAAAAGATTTTTTTAATTAGAAAACATTTTAATAGACAAAAATGAACTAAAAATTGCCTTATTTGTAGTGCAAAATTTTTTATAAACACATACGATGAAAATATGAATATTTAAATTATTTTACATCTACTTAATGAAAAACTATTAAAATCTAACATAATGACGTAACAGACAAAATGAAAAATGGGTTAGTATATTAGGATAAACTTGAGGAGTTTATAGTAATTAATTCTTAAAATTATTATCTTGCATTTTTCACAAGAAGTAGTATCTTATATTGTTTACACCAATCCAAGGATTTTCTTTGTTATCTGGTTTTGGGCTTTTTATGTTTTTTTTTTTTTAGGGATAAGAATAAAATTAGCTAAAAATAAAATAGTAATTATAAATACACCTCAAGAATCTAAAATTTCTAAAAAAATAGATTTGAACAGAATTATTACAAAAATACACTCAAATATAACTCCATTTATCAAAATCTTTTAATAACAAAAGTGAAAAAAAAATAGCAAAAAAAATTATTTTACCTTAACAATCTCGATTCAACAAATCACCGTGTAACAGATTTGCAATGAAAATGAAACAAATTATGTTTTTCAACTGCAAAAATCTTTGTGAATTTTTTTTATCAGCTCACTGATACGTCAAACTAAAAAATATAATTCACCACTTCTCCTTCTAGTTTCTTTTTTCTCTTATTTCTTCATTCATTCAAAAATCTTATTCGAGCTAAATTTGAAAGCTGTTGATCAATCAACATATAAAAAAAAAGTTTGTATCTTCTCCTACAATCTCTTTCTTTGAGACGTCTGCCAAAAACAAAAAAAGGCAAATCATCGTCTCCATCAACTTTTTTATAAATAAGTAAAAACAACTAATAAAAATCTACAGTCTAAACTGTTTTCTCATACATTTTCCAGCAAAATATGTTTATGTATCATAACATAATGAACAACAATTGCTTTATTTTTTACAAATAATTTTCATGTAAAAATGACTTAAAAATAATTCAAAATATACTTAAAAATACATGAATTTAAAAAATAAAAATATAAAATGTTTATCAATGATTTATTATTTATTTATTTATTGTTTATCAAAATGATAATCTTTTTTTAATCTTATTTTGTATTTAAAAAACTGAAAAACATAATTATATATCTATTTGTCGTTTATCATATACTTATTTCGGGTATAATATTTATTTTGTATTTAAAAAACTGAAAAACTTAATTATATATCTATTTGTGGTTTATCGTATACCTATTTCTGGTTTAATATATTTTTCATTCATTAATAATAAATTGCAAATAAAAAATATTTATAACTTGATTACTATTTGTTTATTTCATGTTGATAAGAAATTATAATATGTTTTTAATATCATTTTAAATTCAAAAACTATAAAATGATTATATACGGTTTACTATTCATATATCTCTCAACTACAAGAAAACTTGGAGGTAAAAGGAAAAGGCACCAAAAATTTAATAGAGAAACCAGAATCTTCATACCAAAAAATACGAAGCTACGTATACATTGATAAGAAAACAAATCTCAGATTAATTGTTGAACTAAAAACAAAAGAGGATAACACTTCCTCTATTTGTTTATGGCACTAAATGGATCAATTAAAGGATGAAAATACTGCAAACCAATTTTTGTAGTCGATGGGACTTTCTTGAAGGCATTGTATGGAGATACATTGCTATCTGTATGCACATAAGATAGAGATAACCACATTTCCCCTTGGTTTTACAATAGTCGATTCAGAAAATGATGTTTTTCTGGAGTGGTTTTTCAAAAAATTGAAAACAACTTTTGGAGAGAGAGAACAAATGTGTATCTTATTAAACATAAATGAAAGTATATAAAAGGCAACTAAAAAGGTATGTATCACAAATACAAACAGTAGCATGTTTACATATGGTTTACATTTGGTTGATGTGTGCCTCAAATAGGTTTTTCCATAAACAACACATGAAATATGCATATATCACTTACTAAATGTTGGCCCTAGGCACCAAAAAGGGGGAGTTGAATTGGTGTTTAAATAAAAATTAAAATGAGGATAAAGGGAGATTAGAAAGAAAACACAAAGATTTATAGTGGTTCAGGTATAAATCAACCCTACGTCCACTCCTCAATTCTCTGTGATTAGGTGTTTCACTCACTCAAAATGGTGTTTTCAAGCTCACACCTAACTTTTACACTTTGTGTTTTCTAAGGCTAATGCTAAAACCTCTCTCAAGTATTTTCACATGCTCACACTAAAACCTTCTCAAGTGTTTTTATAGGCTCACATTGAAACCTATTACAATTGGTATGTATGCTCATAACAAACAATCACTTAAAGAATAGAAAGAATGTGTAACAAATTTGCAAGAGTTTTGTTACAAGTTAATGAATTTTCTTTTATTTACATCTGTTTGGTGGAGTATTTATAGCTCATACCCACCAAACAGACGTTACACTATGAAGCTCATTCAATCTCCAAATCATGCTAGGTAGATTCTCCATTAATTGCATGACAAGTGAGAGTCGTGTTCGCTACTGAGGATTCGTGGTGGCGACATTCCAATTTCCATATGAGAGCTAAAAATTACGATGGAAAACCCCATTCTTGAGCTAAGTCGCAGTTGCAAATTAGAATTTACTGATTGTGAATTTGATTGAACTTTGCCTTCTTGAAGATTATGAACTTCATTCAACTTCCACTTGACAATCTAACTTAAATCTGCAAAACAACACTTAAATGAAACATTAGGATTGATCAATCTCATTTTGTGAAGATAAAAAAAGGTTTAAGACTTAGGATTAACCATCCTAGTCCAACAATCTCCCCCCTTTTTTATTTTGACAACTTAGATTGATCCTGAGGGAAAATAATGCAGAAATGTAAAGTTGGAATGGTAATATGATTCAATGCTTAAGGTGAAATTTCCTAAGCATGGAATTTAATCAATCAAAGTGAAATTTCTAAAAATCTAAGTATGATGTTCCCCCTCAACTTATGCTATTATTTGTAAGTTATTTTCTCTCGCCTTTATACTTAGATTCTTCCTTGTTTCAATCTTTTCCCCTTTGGCAAGATCAAAAAGAGGGTGCATAAGGGAAAGAACACATGTGCATAAGGGAAAAGAACACATGCATAACAAATAGATAAGTGTTCATAAGAGTAAAAAATTAATAAGAATGCAATCAAAGTAAATTCAATCAAGCACATAAAACAAGAAATTTCAAAGAAACATTGCATATTTATTCATAAACATTCTGTGGGATCATAAGTTTTTCAATTAAAAATAAAAAGAAAGTACAAGGAATCCTTATTCTAGAATGTTGGAGAGTCATCATCATCTCTAGAAGTTTCTTCTACTTCCTCATTGTTGACACCTCTTGCTTCATCTCCATCCTTAACTTCTTCATTGCCCTCTTCTTCTTGAGTATCTTCAAATTTAGTATAGTCCGAAAGATGGCAAGGAGGAACGCCTAACTTTTCTTACAAATCCACCATGTCACTATAAAGATGTGAGAGAAATAGGAATCGCCTTTTCATCATTCTCATCATCTTGTCCAATTTTTGGTTAATGGTGGCAAGAGACAGTTTAGATTTGGGTTTAGGTTGAAGAGGGGGACTGGAGGTGCTTCTTATTCAATGATGAGCCTCTTCCTCTTAGAGGCTTGTGAGATTTCCATTTTCTTGGCCCCAAAAGCACCTAGTGTATAGACATATGTATCCGGGTGTATGGCTTTGGCATTGATGAGGTAAGTGAAGTCAAGAAAGTTCTGAGAAGGAATGAGTTTCTTGGTGAGGAATTTTTTATTTTCCTCATTAAGTGCCCCTACAAAGCGATAGATTGCAGTAATGTGTGAAGGCAGAAGGAATTGGCTTTTGGGTTTAGTACTCATGTGGATCAATTGATCCACAAGATACCCACCAGTTTGAATATGTTTGTTTTCTACAAGGCAGAAAAGACATGCCAAGTCCTTTTGTGATACTTTCTCATTACCATCACCTCTAGCATTTATGAAAAAGTGATTATATGATGGAGTATCCAAAGAGGTAGGGTTTTAATGTGTTTGGCCAATGAGATTTTGAAGTGTGTTTAGTTTCAATAGAAAATTTCAACCAGAATTAGAAATAAATGACATCAAGCGCGAATATGATAAAAGGAATGTTTTCTCTGACTTGAAGATTAAAAAGGAGGAAACTTGTTCAAAGGTAATATAAAAAGGATCGCCAAAAGCCCGGAATGCTAACCCGTATTGCCCCGCTAGAGAATCGGCTTTGCGACTCAGTTGGACCGTGCACATGAATTCCCTTACAACTTCTTCGTAACCGGTTTCATCCCGAAAGATGAACTCATTCTAACCAAAGTTGGAAAGAAATGCACAATTCTCTACATTGATGCCCAAAGTCTCCAATAGAAAAGTAGATTTGTTGGAGAGGATGATCTTTGAAGAATTTGCCTTGTATCTCTCTTTCTCCTCCTTAGTGATGCCTTTCATTAGGTGGAGTGCAGGGGGTGTAAATAGGTGAGCCACATCTTTGCCTTTATCTACTTTTGAGATCTTCTTGGGAGCCATTACAGAAAATGAAGAGGATTTAGAAAGTTTAGAGAGATTTGGAAGGATAAGAGTTTTGGAGTATGATGAAGTGATGAGAATCACTATTTAGAGGGTTTATATAGCCATTAAAGGGGTGTACAAACGACTAGAAATGAATTTATGAAGAGTTGGAAACTATTGGCAGTCAAATCACTTAATGGCTTGGAAGTTACTTAAATTCACGTCCGCGAATTCACGCTAGAATGGTCAAAATTTTGAATTCTTGACCAAAATTCGTGGTAGAGCATGACTTTGTGACTGCGATTTGATGTTTGATAGTCAGGTGACTTGGACTTATAATTCGCGACCGTGAAGAGAAGATAGCGACCATGAATTATGAGTCAGTAAGGATAAGAATGAAAAAATAAGTTTTGAAAGAATCAAAATTGTGATCCACTTGGAATATGTCATAAAGAAAACACAAGACATACAATTAACACACATACAAGCAATGCATAAGATCAAATTTTCACTTTCGGAAGCTTCCATCAAGCATTCCCAATTCTGTCTTAATGAAGTTCAATCTTTCTTCATTGAAAGGTTTAGTGAAAATATCTGCAAATCGATGATTTTTGTCAATAAATTCTAACACAACATCACCCTTTGCACATGATCTTTTAGGAAATGGTGTCTAATATCTATGTGTTTGCTTCTAAAGTGTTGCATGGGATTCTTAGAAAGATTGATTGCACTAGTGTTATTACATTTAATAGGATGTGATCAATCACTATGCCAAAATCCTTCAATTGTTGTTTCATCCAAAGGACTTAGGTGCAACAACAACCAACAGCAACATATTCGACTTTTGCAGTGGATAAGGCAACTGACACTTACATTTTGCTAAACCAAGATACTAAGCATTCTCCTATAAATTGGCAAGTCCTGAAAGAGTTTTTTCTATTAATAAACTATCCGCATAATCTGTATCTAAATATCCTATGAGACTAAAGAATGAATCCCTAGGATATCATAACCCTAAGTGAATTGTGCATGCAAATACTTAAAAATTCTTTTACCGGCATTTAAATGAGACTCTCTAGGAGAGGATTGGAACCTAGCACACATACATACACTAAACATGATATCCAGCCTAAAAGCAATAAGATAAAGTAGAGACCCGATCATACCTCAATATCTTTTTTCATCTACCGTCTTACCCGATTCATCTTTGTCTAGCTTAATGGTACCACTCATAGGGATTTTGGCTACTTTACAACCATCTATGCAAAACTTCTTAAGTATCTCCCTTGTTTATTTGGCTTGGTTAATAAAGATTCCTTCTTTGGTTTGCTTGATATGTAGACCGAGAAAGAATTTGAGCTTTCCCATCATGCTTATTTTGAATTCTCTAGTCATACACTTAGTAAAATCCTCATAAAAAGACTCATTATTAGCACCAAAAATGATATTATCAACATAGATTGGTACAATTAGTGTATCATGCTTGTGTTTTTTAACAAATAGTGTGGTGTCTACCTTTCCTTTTTCAAAATCATTTTCCAAAAAAAATGAATTAAGTCTTTCATACCAAGCTCTTGGAGCTTGTTTCAATCCATATAAGGCTTTGTTCAATTTAAAAATATGATTTAGAAAACAATATAAATCAAAACCAGGAGGTTGTTCAATATAGACTTCCTCCTTAATTATTCCATTCAAAAATGCACTTTTAACATCCATTTGAAAAAGCTCAAAATTCATGTGGCATGAAAAAGCTAAAAGTATCCTAATAGCCTCTAATCTTTAAATGAGGGCAAAAGTCTCATCATAATCTATGCCTTTCTCTTGGTTGTATCCCTTAGCAACCAATCTAGCTTTATTCCTTGTGATAAGACCTTGTTCATCTAACTTATTTCTAAACACCCATTTGTAACCTACAATGGAGTGTTCTTTAGGCCTAGGGGCAAGTTTCCATACCTTATTTCTCTCAAATTGGTTTAGTTCCTCTTGCATAGCAAGCACCCAACTCTCATCGTCAAGAGCCTCATCAATTGACTTTGACTCAAGTTGAGAAATAAAAGCAAAATTATTATCTAAAAGATGAAGTTATGATTTAGTACTTACACCCTTGGAGGTATCACCAATGATCAAGTCCTTGGGGTGTTATTTTGAAAATCTCCAATCTTTGGGTAGATCTTGGCTTGGCTCATCTCTTTATTGATGTTGTGGCTCCTCATCTTCTTTTGATGATTCACCTCCTTCCTTATTTTTGTCCTCTCTTCTTGTAGTGTCTTCCAATTCTAGCTTTTCAAAATCACCTACAAGATCATCAACAAAAACACCTTTTCCAAGATCAAGTTTACTAGCTTCATCAAAGTCAACATTCATAGTCTCTTCAACTACCATTGAACTCTTGTTGAAGACTCTGTATGCCTTGCTAGAGGTCGAATAGCCTAAGAATATTCTTTCATTAGTTTTGGAATCAAATTAAGATTATCCTTGATATTTAAAATATAGCACTTACATCCAAATACTCTTAAGTATGATATCTTGGGTTTTCTACTATTCCATAGATCATAAGATGTTTTATTGAGAATGGTTTTATTAAAAACTCTATTTATAATATAACACGAAGTATTAATGGCTTCAGCCTAAAAGTAATTTGGTAAAGAATGCTCATTGAACATGGTTCTAGCCATTTTTACTGGTTTTCTATTTTTTCTCTCTACAACACCATTTTGTTGTGGTGTTCTAAGAGTTGAAAAATAATGGAAAACTCCATTCTCCAAACAATAAGTTTCAAAAGACTCATTTTGAAATTCCTTTCTATGGTCACTTCTAATAGAAGAAATGAAATAACCCTTTTCATTTTGAACTCTTTTTACAAAACTCTTAAAACCATCAAAAGTATCATTCTTATGAGCTAAAAAGGATATCCAAGTAAACCTAGAGTAATCATCAACTAGGACTAGTGCATAATATTTTCCACCTAAGCTAGCACTTCTAGTGGGTCCTATCAAGTCCATATGAACTAGTTGAAGAGGTATAAAAGAACTTACAACATTTTTAGCTTTGTGGGAGGCTTGATGTTGCTTCCCCATTTGGCAAGGACCACATGTCTTGTCTTTAGTGAAATTTAGCTTGGGAAGACCTTCCACCAACTTTCTTTTAGAGAGGCTTTGAAGAAGATCCATGCTTGCATGTCCAAGCCTTCTATGCCATAACCAAACTTCATTGCTTAAAAACATAAGACACTTAAAAGATTGGTTAGCCAAAATTTCTAAGTCAATTGAGCAGGTATTGCCTTTTCTTTCAACCTTGAAAATAACCTCATCATCCACTAATGTGGTGACTCAGTATTTCCTAAGATCAAAAGTGACTTTATTACCTTTGTCACATAATTTACTTATACTCAATAAATTTTGTTATAAGCCACTAACTAATAAAACATTATCAATTAAGGAACAACCATTCTTACCAACAGTTATAATGCCAATTACCTTACCCTTGGCATTGTTACCAAATATGACATCTCCACCTTTTTTTTCCTTCAATGTCATGAATAGCTTTCTATTTCCAGTCATATGCGTGGAACATCCACTATCCACATGCCAATTGCTTGATTTGGTGGTTGCCACACTCCTTTACACAATAAAAGTGAGTCACCTTTTCTTAGGTATCCAACATACTTGGGTCTTAGGAGGTTAGGAGTTGAAGGGTCCTCTAATTTGAGGTGAGTCTTCCTAATAAAATAGTAAATATTAACATGCCCAAATTTCATGCAATAATGACATTGAAGTTTAGACGTGGGAGTCTTTCTCCTATGCACAAACTTAGTATGAGTAGAAAGCCTTCTCATACTTTGATTATGTGAATGCATGCATATGAATGTGTGATGAGAAGTAGTAGAGAATTGTTTGTAAGTGTGAGCATGCTTTTTGTTATACATGTAGGCATGGTTGGCTCTTTGAGTCTTGGCTCTTGAGCTTGCGGGATCCTTCCCTTTACCCTTAGGCTTAGGAGGCTTAGTGCTATGAGCACTTTTCTTCCCAATTACCTCAACACTTGAGGTTTGAGGTTCTGATAATCTAACAAATGTAGTATGTGATGATGAGGAGGTCCATTAAAGCTAAACCATGTCTAATCAATGGTGGTCTTTGAGACACAATAAATATGTCTAAGGCTTCCTTATCTTTGTGGAACTTAGAGATTGAGCTTCTAATCTCAATGGCTTCTTCTTTTAGGGAGTCATTCTATTTTCTCAATAAAACCAAAGATGAAGATGATATATAAAGATTTTCCACATATTTTTTGAGCTCATCATTTGATGCTCTCAATTCACTTACAAGATCATTGAGGGATTTATAATCATCCTTTAATTTAAGACATTTTTTCTTATAAGACTTCATTTGTGACTTGTATTTGTCACATCTCATAGTAAGAGCCTCTAGAAGCTCTTCATCTATCTCATTAACATCATCTAAATCTGAATGAGAGTGGGATGAAGTACTTACCTCATTTGGAGAATCTTCTTATGCCATGAAGCAAATGTTGGCAACTTCTCCTTCTTTTTCATCTTCACTTGTGTTGTCATCCCAAGTGACTGAAAAACTCTTCTTCTTCTCCTTGTCCCATCTATTTTTCTTTTTTTTTTTTATCTTGGGACAATCGTATTTGATGTGGTCTTGCTTGCCACACTCATAGCAAGTGACTTCATTAGTTTTCTCTCTAGGATTAGGAGTTGTCTTCTTGATCTTCTCTTTTTTCTTCTTCTAATTAACTCCTTAGTCCTTTTTAAAAACATTGCTAGCTCTTCTTCATCTTTGTCACTCTCTTCATCACTAAAGGTTGTTTTTACCTCCTTCTCCTTGGTTGAGGATTTGAGTGTCAAGGTTCTTCTTTTTTTTTTTTCTAATTTTTCTCCTTGGCGCCTTAGTTTCTTCATTTGCTCATCCTTTTATAAGGCTAACTCATGAGTTAAGAGTTTGCCTATCAACACATCCATGGGAACCTTTCCAATCTTTGGATTGGACTCTTGAATATTGTACACTCTTGCACCAAATTTATCTAATGGAAGAGTTTTAAGGATTTTTGTGTTTACCTCATAGTTGGTGAGAGACCTTCCGATTTTGTTCATGTTAGTGATGATGGATAGGAGTCTATTCATCATTTTGGTGATGCTTTCATGGTCCTTCATCATGAAGAGCTCATATTTCATCACGTACATCTCCAATCTGCTTGATTTAACCAGTGTTGTGCCTTCATGATAGTTTTCAAGAGTCTTCTAAATAGCATAAATTGTTTAGCAATGTTGTACTCTTTCAATCTCTTCCTTAGAGAGAGAGCTTAAAAGAATGGTCATTGCTTTCATATTTTTTTCCATTTGACCTCCTGTGAGCTTCAACCTAATCTTCCCTTGGAATGAGTTCTTCAATTCCATCCACTACTTTAGAGGGTGGCTTCCATTCTTTGACTACTACATCCCAAAGGTCCACTACATCTGTATCAAGATAAATTTCCATCATATACTTCCAATGAGTATATTCAGATCCATCAAAGTAGGGCTTGAGGTGTGAGTGGATTCCTTCTTGTGCCATGAACTTTGCTCACCCAATTAAGGCTTCTTTATGAGACTTGGCTCTGATGCCACTTGTTGGCCCTAGGCACCAAGAAGGGGGGGTTGAATTGGTGTTTAAATAAAAATTAAAATGAGGAAAAAGAGAGAGTAGAGAGAAGACACAAAGATTTATAGTGGATCGAGTATAAATCAACCCTACGTCCACTCCCCAATTCTCTACAATTGGGTTTTTCACTCACTCAAAATGGTGTTTCCAAGTTCACACCTAACTTTTACACTTTGTATTTTCAAGGCTCACATAATAACCTT
The DNA here is from genome assembly GCA_949677035.1 of Omphalea diandra. Classification (NCBI taxonomy): domain Eukaryota; kingdom Viridiplantae; phylum Streptophyta; class Magnoliopsida; order Malpighiales; family Euphorbiaceae; genus Omphalea; species Omphalea diandra. The sequence continues at coordinate 8,396 of CATIWR010202148.1, read as the reverse complement.
TCTCATAAGTGTTTTCTAAAGCTAACACTAAAACCTCTCTCAAGTATTTTCACAGGCTCACACTAAAACCTTTCTCAAGTGTTTTTACAGGCTCACACTGAAACATATTACAATTGGTGTTTATGCTCACGCCAGACAATCACTTAAAGAATAGAAAGAATGAGTAGCAAATTTGCAAGAGTTTTGTTACAAGTTAATGAATTCTCTTTTATTTACATCCGTTTGGTGGAGTATTTATAGCACATACCCACCAAAGAGATGTTACACTATGAAGCTCATTAAATCTCTAAATCATGCTAGGCAGATTCTACATTAATTGTATGACAGGCGAGAGTTGCATTCGCTACTGAGGATTCGAGGTCGCGACATTCCAATTTCCATATGAGAGGCAAAAATTGCGACGAAAAACCCCGTTTATGTCTAATAGCTAGTCTACGTGTCATCTCCTCATTGGTCCATTAGGAAAATATAGTTGTTGCTTTCTAACTGCCCATAAAAGTCGCAATCACGATTATTCTTTGTACAAGGCGCGACTCAGGATGCAAATTCTTCTGTTTGAAGGAGAATCTTCATCTTCATGAATCACGATCGCTACCCATAATGTCACCCTCGCGAATTTTGTTCTTTAAGGGATACTTAGGACACTTGGCACGTTGTGGTTATAGACTTAGTTCCCTCTTCAGTCACTATGAAATTCGCAGTCGCGATTGGGATGCGACACTGACCGCTAATTCATATGTGACTTTGACACTTCCATCTTTGGATGAGTCGCGACAACAATGATGCCCGCGAATTCGTCTGGCCTAGTTTGACCCTGTTCTTGAGCTAATTCACAATTGTGAATTAGAAGTTACTGATCATGAATTTGGATGAACTTTGCCTTCTTGAAGATTATGAACTCCATTCAACTTCCATTTGAAAATCTAACTTAAATATGCAAAACAACACTTAAATGAAATATTAGGATTGATCAATCTCCTTTGTCAAGATCAAAAGAGGTCCAAGACTCAGGATTAACTATCCTAGTCCAACACTAAACAACTTGAAAACACACTTCAAGAAAGTCCACTTTCAAATTTTTGGACTTTGATTCCTTTGTAGCTCAATACTTTGGGTATATCTCAAGAGTTTAAAAAAGTGTACCTCATAATCTGCCACCATCATATCATTCTACTTCAACTACAAAAACTCCATGCTCTTCTTATCTAAGTATATTGATGGTGTGTATTTATTTGCAAACTCCTTTAGAAAATCATCCTAAGTCAAAATCATCAGTTATGTAGTGCTACCTGGAATAGTCTCCCACTAATCGAAGGCATTCTTTTGAAGTAAAGATATTACATACTTTAGCTTTTGTTCTAGGGTGCATTCAAACATATTCAAGATCCTTTCAGTTCTTCTACGTCACTCCTCAGTCTTAGTAGGATCTGTAGTGCTCTCAAAGTCAATTGCCCTTTGCCCCCTCAATCTATCATAACACTTATTTATAGCAGGTCCTGCATATACTTATGTTACAAATCTATACATTATCTTAGCAAACTACATGATATTTAGGTTTATTCCTGCACCTGGATTATTCCCTCGACATCTCAAGATTCTCTACAACATGGTCAATATGCTCACATGCATAAACAAACTCAACAGACTCATCTATAACCTCTAGGCCAACATGAACTCTATAAGGTATATCCATACTCCTATATGCCTATGCATGTAGGTATTAACACAATACTTATATCGTATACCACATATTCACATCACATATTTCTACAGAACCATTTACCATTATGATACCACTAAAGTGTGACGTCCCCTTTCAATTTTTTTTATTTAACTTTACTCAGTTTATTAGGTAGCTTAAGTTATTAATCCATATTTAACAATCATTTTCAAGCATATGTATTAACTCATCAATAGAGTATGAAGTACCAAACTAACATAACATCATTAAAATTCTCTTATGCTATTCTATAATCATTAAAAGATATTTCTTCAATTATTTTGACTACTATATATCTCATACCAGAACATAGTAACTATTTATAATAAAACATACATGACTAAACAAAACAAAACACTAAAGACTGCATATTGGCCCAACCTCTAACAGACTGCTAGACAACAAATGTAGACTGAATTCAATCTCTAATCTACTCTTCTAAAATAAAATTAAATGTAATGGAATGAGTTTGCATACTTAGTAAGTAAATAATTAAAGATACATAAATCACAAATAACATAACAAACATTTAAATATAAATAACCTATCATCGCATCCATACATGTAATAAAAAAAATTAATCTTTAATACCTTATAGGCTATTAAATGTTGTTGTCATATAAGCTATCAAATGTTGTTGCCATATAGTCTATCATATATCATTGCCACAAGGCTATCAAATGTTGTTACTATAAAGCTATCATATGTTTTTGTCACACAAGTTATAAATATCATTGCCACATAAACTATAGGCTATCATCGCCACATAGGCTGTCAAATGTTATTACCATACAAGCTTTCATATATTATTGTTACACATGCTATTATATGTTATTGTCGCATAGGTTGTAGATATCATTATAACACAGACTATCAAATGTTGTTGCCACTCATACTATAGATCATTACCACACAGGCTATAGATAATTACCACACAGGCTATCAAATGTTGTTTTTTGCTAAAAAAATATCAAGTAATAGTCCTTTAGCAAATCATTTATAAATCCAACAAAATTCCAATGATATAATAACTAATAACAACACTAATTAACCTTGGCAAATCATATCACAACATATTTTCATTCTCAAATCACAATTTATCAATATCTCATAAAAATATATTAAAAAAAATCTAACAATCCTTTCATAAAAAATATTCATTAATATTATGTCACATGTTTAAGTACCATTAGTTATTTACTTACCTCTTGCTTCAAGCTATTAAACTATGGATGGTCTCAACTTATTTCAATATTATCTTCAATGTCTTGAGGACTTATTTCAATATACCAAACCAATCCATGATGATAAAGTATGATTTTTATCTCGTTATGCATGCGTGCTCTAGTAATATATCATGACCTTAGCATATTGTTTCTATAATTACTTTTTCTCTATAAATTCAAAAAACCTTATTCTTTTTTAAATAAACTAGATATATATGGATATAACATATCCAAAATTTATCTCAAAATATGCATTACACATTTATGGTGAGTTTTATGATTTTGCCCTATTTTCATATGCAATTATACGCTCAATAGTCCCATAAATTTAGCCATATCTCAAAACAAATAATTTATATTGAAAAATTGATTTAGATCAAATTAGTTAACATATAAATGAACATTTTTCATACTTCACTCATTCTCTAATTCAGCTTCTATAGTCATAAAAAAAAGGTCAATCTCAAACTTTGCAGGTATGAATAAGTTCAAGATCAATTTTGATGACAGAGCCATATCTCTTAACACATAAATTATCAAGTACAAATATTTTATATGAATTTAGATAAGACAAAATACTATAAATTTCATATTTTTTACTTCATCTAGTTCTCATTTTAGGCCTATAAAATTGGAAAACAAAACCAATAGTCTAAGCAAGTCTCAATAGGAATTAGCCACAATCGAGGAGCAATATCTCTTCACATACAAATTATTTAGAAAAACTATTTTACAAGATCTAAATGAGATAGAAACCTACAACTTTCATATTTTGCACTTCACTTAATTCATCTTCTATAGTTATCAAATTGTAGGTCCACCAATCTACTCTTAAAACATAATAAGAATGAATTTAGCTTATATGCACTCCCAACAACTTCTCACACATGAATCCTAACTACAATTACTTTATAACTCCTAGAAATTGCTCATGATTAATATGCCATAGAGGAGAAATTTCATAAAGGAAAAAAAATATGAAATCACATACCTTTCACTAAGGTAGGAAAATCTCAAGATTCATTTCAAATTAATTTTTCCTTCTCGCCTTTTCTCTTTCTCCTTCTTCTTCTTCTTCTTTTTTTCTTTCTTTATTTTACTCTTCATTTTCTACGGTATTCTCTCTTTTTTCTCTTCTCTTATTAGTCCCTAAAAGTAGAGAATTCTAATTTATATTCATATTCTAATAGAAAAAAAGATAGGTTGATTGTTTCTATTGGTTGAAAGATTATATTTTCTATTTTATTCTCTTTTTTTCATTCCTTCTCCATCTATGTCCCTTTATTAATTTCTATCAAATCCTTATACATATAATAAGTTTCAAGATCCTCCACCTAAATTATAGCAATATGCATGTCATATGTGACAATTTATTGTGCAACTATACAAACAATATATTCATATTCAAATGCCTTAAATGCAATGATAAAAGTGTTATTGTCATGCTTATGTCATGTGATGCATATATACAAATATAACACAATTAAAATGCAAATGAATAAGGTTAAGGATTCAAATATCAGTTCGATAGTTTAATTCTAGTATAGGATGATTCAATCCAATTCTAGGTTTAGATATCACAAAATCTTTTGAATCATCCTGTTTACTTATTTTCGAACTAGTTCAGTTCAAAGATTTAAAAAAATTTAATATTTCAGTTTTGGTATCAAATGAGTCCAATTTGCGAATTTTCGATTTTCCATGCTTACCTCTCATATAAATTAGTAATAATAGTTCTCTCTCTCTCTCTCTCTCTCTCTCTCTCTCTCTCTCTATATATATATATATATATATATATATATATATATATATATATATATATATATATATATATCTCCAATAGTCCTCCAAAAATTGAAATGTTGCTTTTAAAAAAAATTAACAAGTGGCATTCCTTAATTTAATAAGTGTTAATTTCATAAAATTTGATAAATGCATTTTTAAAAAATTGACAAGTATTTTTAAATATAATAAATGTTGAGCAGTAATTGCAACATTATATCATTAATAAATGTATTAGTTGTTTATTAATTTACATAATAATAACTGTAAAATTATTTATTAATAAAATATGTATTAATTATTTATTTATTTTCATAATTATTTCATTTTAAATAGTAACTACAAAATTATTTCATTAATAAATATATTAATTATTCATTTATTTTCATAAATGATTTCATTCCTTAAAATTGAAAAAACAATAACATCAATTTTAAGTTAAAAAACTTTTGATTTAATATCAAGAGGTTAAAAGAATCTTTATTATTTAATTATTAAGGAAATAATCTTGCATTTACTATTTTTTTAGGCTATAAGAATGATATTCAGTACATAAATCAAATCGATTAGATATAACACCATTATGCACATATTGTATTATCATTCATCAGTGTATACAAAATTATTTTATTATTGAATATATGTTATTTATTAATTTTCATATATTATTTATTTTTAAATCGATAAATTTTCATAAATCTTTTTTGCCTAATTATCTCATTAACTACTCCATTCCTTAAAAATGACACCATTATTGAAACAATATGAATGTAATTGATGTGTAATAATAATATTTTAATATCAAATAATAAATATTAATTCCTTTGTCTATTTAGTATTTAATGATAATTATAACATATTTATCAAACGCTTACTTTTAAATAAAGCATCGACTCTCTAAAGACGACAATGATCACTTTTTTTTTTTTTTTTTAGTTCATAATTTATAATGTGTTATTTTATTCCATGCACTTGCAAACAATTCTAACCATTCGAGGACGTGTCAATGCTTTTTGATATATTTTTCTTTTCCAACAACGTGAGATGATGTCATTGTCACAATGAATAATAACATCATGTCTAAAATTGCATTGATCAGTAATTTTTATATAAAATTTGAATAAAATATTATATCAAATTTTTTATTTATATCATTTACTTTTTATAACAATATATTTAAAATAATCAAATATAATTTCGAAAATATATTATAATTAAAATTATATTTAATATTCCATATATTATTACATAATCATGAATATTAAATTTAATCTAATCAAAATATAAAAAGTGAAAAATATTTGGTTAAACTAATATATAATCAATATATATATATATAATTAATTCTAATTTTAAATTTAATTTTAGATAAATATTTATTATTTGTCAAGTAATTATATTGATAATATAATATTTTTGATGAATGATAATATAATATATTTATTTCGTTATGTCACAAATAAGTTAATAATTAAAATTTTAATTTTTTAATTAAATAAAAGTTAATAATATAATAAATTTTTTACATAAAATAATTTAAAATTTTAATAATATAGAAAGTTTTTATCGTAAAAATAATTTAAAAAATTTAATAATATAGAATTTTTTATATTAGTTCTCTATAAAATTTTAATAATAGTAAATAATTAATTTTTATATAATAAAAATTAAAAAAATTAAAGAGAAAAATAGTTATAAAATAAAATTATTTTTTATTAAAATAATCATATTATTATTAAAATTTATTATTTATTATTTATTATAATTATAATTATTTTATTTACTTGAAATAATTTATTTATACAACTTAACATATTAACTCACAATTAATTTATAACAAAAAATGACCAAATGCCGGTTTTAGACGCCACACATTGTCAATCGGGACTTTCCCTTTCTCAAAAAAAAATCATTTTCATGACGGAAAGACGCGTCTACTTTCCCCAATTCGAACGGTTCCACCATCTCTACTTTGTCACTAATCCAACTGCCCTATGGCTACGGCTGTAATAGGTATACTGCTACTATTTGAACGGTCACCTTTTATAATACTGCATATTATTAATACCGTAGAAATATGATATTTTTATCGATATCATTAAAGATGAAAACTGTAAAAATCGATGTCATTAATATAATGCGATATTAGAAATATCTGATATCAATACCGAAATTACAATATATTTTTTAAATCAATAGAAATAATGATTTTCAAATCAATACAAATAATAAATAAAATATCATAATTTAAGTCACAAAATAATATTATAAACACATTTTTGTTAATAAAACAAATATATTCATTCAAATAAACAATCAATTCTGAAAAATAAAAATAAATTTCATCCAAATAAATACATTTTTGTCACTAAACGGTATACCGTTTAAAATTTTCAAAAAACCAAAATTAATACCGATACCACCAAAATTTAAATTAATATCAAAAATTTTTGGTATCGATTCGTATCAGTATTTATCGGTATTAATGATGCAATTTTGACTGTATTCTATTTAGATATCGCGAAACTTACACCCCTACTTATGGCAACTAAACCTTTTCCTTTCAAAATTGTGGATGACTAATTGCCTGAATTCGGTTCTTTTTATGCTCCAATTTTTAGTAAAGTGGGAAATGGGTTGGTGAAATCATCATAATACTTATTCGTTAGATTAAATTTTGAGTAGGTTCAAATTATTCATCGAATTTGTACATAGAAAAATTTTGAGTGAGATTTTGAATTTACACTTAAAAATAATATTTTGAATCAAATTAAGTCATTTATTATTCATTTTCTAAAATGTCCAATTAAGTTTTATTATTATTTTGTAGAAAGGAATCTTAAGATCTTAAATTCAATGCTTAATTTTGAATGGTTATTATATTGTCATTTGAATATTTATAATAGAATAGTAGTTTTATTTTGTACTTGCAAATATATTTTATGTTTGGCCTCTTAATATGATATAAATGGTGAGTATGTTGCATATAGTATTTTTCACTAAAAAATTTCTTATCTTTTAAATAATATATATATATATATATATATATATATATATATATATATATTAAGATTAATTTTTTTAAAAAAAACAATATTGACCAATACATCAAACGTTATAGGACTTTAATAAACCATTAATAAATACTAGATCATAGGAATTTAATAAAACATTAATAAAATAAAATGCACATAATAGACATTCATTGATCATAATTTTTCAAAGGGAATTTAAAAGAAAATCCATATAAAAAATTAAATATACATATATATGCTAAAATTACTTTTGTGGTTAGACATTTAATTTTCGTATAATTTTTTTTATTAATTCTTCACATTTTTCTTGTTTTTGAAATATTTCAGTGCTCAAACTTGTTTGCTTCTTGCTTTAATCCAATTAAAAGTCATTACGAATTGTGTGGGCAAGAAATTCTTGTTTCTTACTTATATAATACATATATATTCCCATTTTAGTTTCAACACTTATATATATATATATATATATATATATATATATATATATATATATATATATATATATATAAGAATGTATTTAGATTTTGTTTTTTTATATAAATTTAATATAAATTTTTTTAATTTACTCTATTGTGTTATTTAATTTGATAAATTTCTATATTTATTTAATATTTTTTTTTAATAATGTAACAT
>CATIWR010202081.1:0-11926 GCA_949677035.1 Omphalea diandra | reverse complement strand
ACAACATATATATTCAATATATATATATATATATATATATATATATATATATATATATATATATATATATATATATATATATATATATATATATATAACCCCAGTTAAGTGATTTTTTCTTTAAAAATACTTAAATATTATTTTCAGTAACCAAACAAAGAATTAAATTTCAAAGTATGATTCTTGGAAACTGATATTACTCCAAGAATATTGAATCAACATGATTCATAGTATCATACAAAAAGAACAAGAACAATCATCATACCATGCATTCTACAGCTCTCTCTTTATCTGTTCCCAAATCAGGTACTCCACTATCGATTTCTTCATTTACTTTATTGCCATGGTCTTGCCCAAGAAATTTCTGCATGAAAGATCAAAAACAGTAAAAAAAAAAAAAAAAAAAAAAAAAGGAATAAGAGAAAGATATTAAATGCAACATGTGCAAACCATAAACCCTCTCAGAACCCTATAATGACTCCCCATAAACAAATAACCTAAAATAATATGCATAAATTGCAGTGGTGGACCTTGATAAAAGCAACAAATACATGACATAGTGTTTTAGGAAAAGCACTTTGCAAAAATAGCACCTCTCAGATATTAGAAATGTTTTACCTAGGTATTTAATATACAATCAGAAGAATCATCATAATTTCTTTATGTAATATATAAGTGATTTCCAGTAAAAAAAAAAAAAAAAAAGAAATAAATTGCATCTTTCTTCCAGCTAATTGATGTAGATTAACTACATCTTAACCAGAGAGTGATTTTGGAAATTATATTTCCAGTTTCCTTATGTGATTTTGTAATAAAATAAAAGAAATAAATTGCATATTTCTTGCAGTTGATTGATGTAAATTAATTGCATCTTAACCAGAAAGTGATATTGGAAATTCTATTTCCAGTTTCTTTCAACATTATAAGCAACAATCCTAGCATTTTCATTTAGTTTGAAAAATTTTTCTTATTCAAAATTCTGTGCGTCCCATGATCATTTGAAAGAACACACAAACAGAAATATCCTTATTAGAAATACATCTCCAATTAAATAAGAGTCATCTCACCTCACAGTCCATGCCTCCCCCATTACATGCTTCCATACCAGAAACTCCATGGTCAATATCTTCAGCAACTTTCTTATCAGTCTTCCTTTAAACAATTCTGCAATGCATAACTATTAAAACTCAATTATAGCAATATATGAAATTCCAAAGTTACATTACAATTCCAGACATCGAATCCCTCACAGACAAACAATCACACATATGCAAAAAGAGTAATAAAATAAAATAAAAAAGAAAAGGCTCATTCACAGAAAATATTTTAAGCAACGTGCTCCATATGTAGGCACAAATAGCGTAAACATTGACACGCCTACAAGATACATCCCTATTTCCATCCACATTCAGCCACATTTTGACCAATTTAATTCGTGAACCATGAAAACCAAGACAATGAACAAACAATCAAACATTCAATGCCCAAATGCACATGTATATACATCAGCACACACACAATTAAACACAGATATTTGTTGATGTACCAGGGTCTCGCCCAAATTTGCCAAAGACTGACTGAGACGTTCACCCTTCAACACAATAATAGGAAGTATACTAATATCCCATCCAAGAACCCTGCAAATTACTTTACCAAACGCCCTATGAACCCTTCTTCTCTTTGTTTTAAATACTGCTATAGCATGCTGAACAAGTGCAGAACAACCCTTAAACATTTTCCCTGCTTTCACTCCCATCCCTCCACAAACTAAGCAATAAAATTCACCACTCTCTTGGTTGTTCCCATAAAAATCTCTCAATTCTCTGTGTTCAACAAACACACCGAAAAAGAGCTTCAATTCTTCACTCTCTTCAGAATTACCATCATCACTGCAACAATCATTCCCTGCATCTTCTTCCACCTCTAATTCCTCATCTTCTTCACCTTCCAAACCATCCCTTTTGATGAAAAACTCATTGCAAGATTTCACTACCATTTGCTGCATTCGCCTCGTGGCAATTTTCCCTTCATCAATATCAGGCATGGGCCGGGTTCAGGGCGTCGGATTGTGCTTAAAAGAAGGCCACCCAGTGCTGGAGGAAGGAGGAGATTGATATGAGATGAAGTCTCAATATCAGTTGATAATCAAAATTTGGAAAGGAAAAGAAAAACAGTAGAGAGAAGAAAGAAGAACAGAGAAGAATAGAGAAGAGAGGGAATCCAATTAAGAGAAGAAGATAGAGAAAGGAATTTGATTATTGTAATTCATACACACTGGTTCTAGTGACAATTCTTATTTTTATACATCAGTTACAGTTCCTTGAATCACGCTAACCGCTTAACAGCCTAACTAATGAGCTCCAGTTCTCACAAGTTCCTCCTCCAATTATACCGGCCGCCACGTCCTCGATCTCAATCTCTACAAATCATTCCTCCACCCTTGCAATGCTCTTGTCCTCAAGGGAAAGGTTTGGAAATCGCATCTGCAAATCATATGAAAATTCCCAGGTAGCATTTTCCAGTGGAGTGTTAGACCATATAGTATTTCAAATGGGGTCTTATGAGCAGATGTGTGAAAATTGGTATTATACCAAAATTCAGCAAAAGGAAGCCAACGCAACCACTTAACAGGATGTTCCCATGACATACATCGGAGATATGTTTCAAGGCAGCGATTAACTACCTCTGTTTGACCATCAGTTTGCGGATGGTAAGCAGAAGACATTTTTAAGTTGATGCCCTGGATTTTAAAAAATTCTTGTCAGAGAGTGCTGAGAAAAGTTGGATCCCTGTCACCGACAATGGAATGAGGAAACCCATGACGCTTATAAACATTATCCACAAAAGCCTGAGCCACGACAGCAGCAGTATAAGGGTGATGAAGAGGAATAAAATAGTCATACTTGCTAAGCGTATCCACCACCACAAAAATAACATCCTTTCCACCTGACTTTGGAAGGCCCTCGATAAAATCCATGCTGGTGTCAGTCCATACAGAATCTGGAATTGGCAGAGGCTGAAGCAGTCCTGGAGAAGCTACAGTCTCATATTTACAGCATTGACAAGTCTCATATTGCTGGATATAATGATATATATACTTGGACATGTGTTTCCAGTAATATAAAGAAGTGATCCACCTTAATGTAGCCTGAATACCAGAATGGTCACCATTGGGACCATCATGATAGAGTTGCAAGATAGTAGATAATAAAGAAGGATCATGGCCAACCACCAATCTTCCTTTTCGATACAGGCAATCATTTTGCCAAGCAAAAGGAGGAATAGCAATAGGATTACTCTGTAGTTTTTGAATAATACCTTGCGCTGTTGTATCCTTAGTCCAGCTTTGTTTGATGAGGGAAAGGAGATCAGTATGGACCGAGCTAAGAATAAGGCTAGACATCGATAAACTGGACATCCTTGACAAAGCATCAGCTACAGAATTTTCTTTCCCTTTCTTATAGACAATCTCATAATCATAACTTTGACAACCACTTGATCTGCTCATTAGTACCAACCCTCTGCTCTTAAAAGTATTTGAGACTATGATGGTCAGTATGAATAACAAAGCGCCTTCCAGCCAAATAATGATGCCATTTTGTGACAGCAAAAACAAATGCAAGAAGTTCTTTCTCATACACAGACACAGCTTGCGATCGCGGGCATAAGGATTTGCTAATATAAGCTAAAGAATGTCCATTTTGAAGGAGTACAGCCCCAATTCCTGTTCCACTTGCATCAGTCTCTACATGGAAGGTCTCATTATAATTTGGCAAAGCCAGAACTGGAGCTTCGCACATTGCTTGCTTCAAGGAATCGAATGCAATGGTAGCTGCTTCAGTTCACATAAACTGATCTTTTTTCAACAATTCAGTTAATGGTTTGGATAACTGACCAAACCCCTTCACAAAGCGTCTATAGTAACCAGCTAGGCCCAAGAATCCTCTTAATTGTTTAATGTTCTCAGACAATGGCCAATTCTTTACTGCTGCCACTTTATTGGGGTCTATAGAAACTCCTTTTTTAGAAATTACATGACCAAGGTATTCAACTTGATGTCCCCCCAAAAGAACATTTGCTAAATTTAGCGAACATTACTGTCAGATGCCTTTTATGATCCTCCAATGTTTTGCTATACACCAATAAGTCATAAAAAAAAACACCAACACAAACTTCCTGAGATAAGGTCTGAAAATTTCATTCATAAGACTTTGAAAAGTTGCCGGCACATTGGTGAGACTGAATGACATAACTAAAAATTCATCGTGGCCATCGGGGGTAGAAAAAGCAGTCTTGTAGATATCATCTGGATGCATTCTAATTTGCCAATATCCAGCTTAAGATCTAATTTTGAAAAGAAATCAGCACCTGAAAGTTCATCAAGTAATTCCTCAATCACAGGAATTGGGAAAGCATCTTTCACTGTATTCTTGTTTAAGTGTCAATAATCTCTGCACATTTGCCAAGAATTGTCTTTTTTCTTAACTAAGACAATGGGAGAAGAAAAAGGACTTGTACTTGGTTGTATCACACCGGAGTTTAGAAGCTCTTGAATCATAGCTTCAATTATGTCTTTTTGGGCACTGGACTGTTCTATAAAGTCTCGTTGATGCAGCAGCATTATTATCTTTCAATATGATCCTATGGTCATGACTTTGATGAGGAGGTAGACTCTTAGGATCCTCAAAAACATCTGCAAAGTCATTGAACACAAAGTGAAGTGCTTCAGGAATGGTATTACTAAGTTGTAAGTGACATAATTGAATACCTGAATCAATGCTTTTTGTGCAAATGGCTTGCAAGAGAAAGAATTGTAAGAATTCTGTTGTAGAAGAGTGTTCCAACAGCTTTGACATTTTCCTTTCAGTGAGTTGTTGCAGCTGTAACTTGGAATGACCACGTAAAACAACCTTGCGTCCATCTTTATTAAATTGCATCCTGAGAGATTTGAAATTCCACAAAATGTCTCCCAATGTAACTAGCCATTGTATACCTAACACCACTTCATTATCCAATGTTAACGCAAAAAAATCAGCAACAAACTCTTCATTATTCATTTTCCAAGTGAACTTGTGGCAGATGAAATTACACATAAGAATTTGGCCATTGGCCACAGCCACTTCTGCTGGAGTGATGGGAGTCAATATGCAGTTGAGTGATTTGATAATGTTCAAATCAATGAAGTTATGTGTGCTGCCCGAGTCCACCAGAATGTGCAACTGCTTCTTTTTGCAAGTGCCCAGCATCTTCATGGTTTGACGAGAATTTCCCAATTCGGTGCCATTTAAAGTATATACTGACAGCTTAGGACCCTCACTTTCATTTTCAGGATAATATGTAACCTCCTCCTGCATTATCTGATTTTCTACGTCATCCTCAATTTCCTGAAGTGCCATCATTTGCAACCTTTTTTCTTTACACCTATGGCTTGGGGTGTATTGTTCATCAAATTTGAAGCACAAGTTTTTAGCCCTTCTTTCTTGGGTTTCTTTTTCAGTTAAGGTTTTAAAAGGAATTTTCTGGTTGATGACAGAGTTGATAATGAATGTAGTATTGGCAGGAATGGGTAGCAAGGCTGGTTTATTAGAAGTCAAAGGCCATTTAGGTTGATTGCTGGGTAAAGGAAGTAAAGATGGTGGTTTCGAATGGGAGTGGAAATTTCTACGAGGGTTTTGGGGCATGGATTTTAGCCTTATTAGTAACATCTTGCAGTCTAGCCAAGGAATAGGTTTGTTGCAGGGTACTAGGATTGACCATACGGATGGGCAATTGTATATCTTCATTGAGCCCACTCAAGAAATAGCTTATTGCGTATTCTTCTGGCAGGGACACCTTACACAACTTGTTCTCAAAATCATCCATGTAATCTTGCAATTCCCCATTCTGTTTAAACTTTGCTAGTTCAGCCATAGGATCTTGGAAAACTCTACTAACAAATCTCTGGTGGAGTGCTTGAACATACTCTTCCCATCTAGGCTCCTCTCTAGTTAGCCTATTCTTCATGTACATTTGGTGCCATTGGATAATCTTGTCATCCATGTGCACTGATGCTAATGCCACTTTAGCCTCTCGAGGAGTTTTATCAATTAAAAAGAACTGTTCTGCCTTATAGAGCCATGAATCCAAATTAGTATCATCAAAAACGGGAAATTCAATTCGAGGACATCTAGTGGGAAATTCCAGATGTACTAGCAGTTACATGAGAGTTAGATCTATTGTTCATGGGCATGGTATGGCTAAAGTTGTTACCTCCATTGTCGAGTCAAGTTAGCAGAATTTTGGGGATGAGTAGAATGAGATTTTGAAATTTGCATCGCTTTCACCATATTCATTAATTCCAGATTCATCTGTTTCAACTCTTGTATGGCTTCTTCTTGTTTCTGCAACGCAACATCATACTTTTTCATTTCTTGATCGTGCTTTTGGTTATTTTCTTGAATAAGGGTTTTTAAGCCTCTTCCAATTGTTTCAATGCCTGCAATCGGGTATTGTTAGCTATGGACATGATTGCTAGATCTCAACAATGCCAAGATCGAGCTCTGATACCAAATGATATGAGTCTCAATATCAGTTGATAATCAAGAACGAATTTGGAAAGGAAAAGAAGAACAGTAGAGAGAAGAATAGAGAAGAGAGGAAATCCAATTAAGAGAAGAAGATAGAGAAAAGAATTTGATTATTGTAAATCATACACACTGGTTCTAGTTACAATTCTTATTTTTATACATCAGTTACAGTCCTTGAATCATGCTAACCGCTTAACAGCCTAACTAATCAGCTCCAGCTCTCACAAGTTCTCCTCCAATTATACATATCAGAGATGGCGATGGTATGGACAGGCCATTCAGGAGCAGGGACCGGTTGCGGGTGGGATCTAGAAGCTGTGTTCCTAACATTTTGGTATCTGGGTTTGCTTCCTTTGGTTTTCTTGAAGGATACAGAGTTAGATACATGGAGATATCTTGAAGGATTATTGAAATTGTTATGTGCATTTCTGTGGGTATGAAGACTATATGGGTTAGGGTTTAGGGTTGGAGGGGGCTCTCTGTGCCAGAGAGAGTGAAGTTAAATGACTTCATCTCTGAGATTCTGCTCACGAGGCGTCGAGGGTTTATGCTGTCCGTACGAATTATGTTCAAGAAACTGATTTAGATTTTGGGGGGGTTCTGCGATGTCTAGCTAGGTTAAATATATCGTATTGAATTGGTAACTATGTCGGACTGGTGGGTACCCCTTTTCACTATCCACCCATTTTTATTCACCCAGTCAACATATGACTTGTACTCTCATAAAAAACATCAGAATTTAAATACAAGTAATTTTTTTCCTTGTAGTATAAACGGTGAGATTGCGCCAACCACAAAAGGGGTAGTTGGATTCAAAACCAACTCTTGACAAATTATATATCCACACCTTTTGCCATTTGAACTGCTTGTGGGACAACTATTAATAATTGATGTGTAATTCTTACACTTATTTTAAATTATAAGATATAACTTGTTTTTAAAATATTTTATATTTATTTAAGTCTATTTTCATTTGATTTGTATAAAGAAAGTGAAAAGTTTGAAAATCGTAGGGAGATACATTGCTTAAAGCATGAATATATAAAATCATTGGAAAAATATTTTAGGACATTCGCACAGTGTAGCGCATGGCCATGTATATACACTTTTTTTTTTTTTCAATCTTTTAATAAAGGAAATTATTAGACTAGGTGGTCAAACCTAGGTCAAATATTCTTTTGATCTTGACAACACAAGATTGAATAATTCTAATGTTTTGTCTAAGTGTGGTGATTGCAAAAATTAAGTCAAAACATCATTAAAAGTTAAATAGAGAATAAAATCAAGAAATGCCTATAAATAGCGACGACTACCATAAAATCACAACTGCTATCAAGTGAAGTATGGGACACAAAATTGACAGAAGCAATCACGATGAGCACACGTCCTTGATAGCGATTGTGACATTTAATCAAGTTTAGGGGGGATTTCAGAGCAATATCCAGCACAAGCCACGTGTCACAAGACTGTTACAAATTCATATGTCGCGACTACAACACGGACATAGCAACTGCAATAAGCCCAACTCAAGAACTCCAAATTCTATAAAGGCAATCACGACCAGTAATAGCGTCTAGATAGCCAGCGCGATTAATATTGCGGCCGCTACCATGAGATAGTGGTTGTGACACTTAAAAACAAAGAAAAGGCTCCAACGCTAGTCTTCTAAAGGATTAATGTTGAACTGCCATGTGTCATTAGCTATTAGGCATAATTGAAGATCACTACTGCAACTAGGCAAAATCTAGAGCGAAAGGCAAATAGTGACAACGAGCACACCTTGGAGATTTGAGCATAGTTTTATCTCTAACATCTCTTTGGTAAGAGTAACCTATAAATACTACACCAAATAGACATACATGCAATATAATAGCATTTACTAGGGCCAAACTCTTGCAATTTTATTTCTCAAGCTTCTCTCTCTTAATTGCTCTTTGTTATTAGGTTGTAAGAAGTTTGGTGTGACCTTTAAACACCCTTTGGGATTGGATTTGAGAGTGAGTCAATGGAAAACTCTTGTATAGTTTTAAGTGTTAGCCTTGGAAAACACTTGTAAAGTTATGTGTGAGTCTTTGTAAAACACAAGTTGTAAAGTTTGGTGTAAGCTTGTAAAACACCATTGAGTATTAATGGAATACCCAATTTGAAAAATTAGGGAGTAGATGTAAGGTTAGTTAATATCCAAACTCCTACAAATTGTGTGTTTTCTATTCTTCTTCTACTACTTCTAATACTTGCATGACAAACTGTTCATTCAAAATTTTATATTTTCCACCAATTCAATCGCCCTTCTTAGTGCACAAGGGTCAATAAGAATAACTCTAAAGTTTAGTTTTGAGCATTGAAATTCATTATATAAGGAGCAAAAATAATTTCTTAAAGATTGAAGTCAAGTTGGAGTTTTTCTTGTTAAAAGTTAAAAATTTAATTTAGAGAATTTCTACATCTTTAAGCTTTCTTTTTTCAAGTTTATAATGATAATGCCAATGTTTAATTCAATTTTTTTTTACTGACTTTATGAATATTTAAATTCTTATTCTAAGGTTTGAGTTGTAATCCATAACGTTTTCTATGATTATGCATTGATTTTTAAGTTTGACTTATAATTAGATTATCTTGATTTAATAATTGTATGCTTGAATTCTTTATATGTATTAAATTCAATATATGCATGTTTAAAGATAGGCTTAATTACTCTGAACCCCCTAATGTTTGCCATAACTAAGTCATTCCCTACTTTTTAATATTATACTGGGCCATCGTTCCCATTTGCATTGTTACACTAAAAGATTTTTTTGGTGTTAAAAAGTTTTTTTCTGATAAATTTATTTAAATGTTAGAAGGACTTTTTAATGTAATAAGACAGATGTAAGAGGTAACTTAGTATAATATTAAAAAGTGAGGGACAACTTAATTAAATATGGTAAACCCTAGAGGATTCAAAGTGATAAACCTAATAAAATATAAAGGTCACTTTTGACCAAATTATCTTTAACTAAAGGAAAAATAGCCTTTTTAATGTTGGAAAAACTTTTTAGTGTAACAGAGTAAATGTAAGGGATGACTTAGTATAATATTGAAAAGTGATGGACGACTTAGTTAAATATGACAAAAGTCAGGGAAATCAAACTAACTCTTAAAGATATTGTGCGAAGTAGCTAGAGTGAAAATATAGTATTAGTTCATTAATTGTTAATCCTAATATCATTGTGACTTAGAGATAAGCACAATCTTTTGAAATCCCGATAAGATTAACCATAAAATTTAAGGAGTTTTCATTAAATCTTTTATAACCATGAGAGTAGACACAAATTTAATATGAATACACATGTAGCTTGAGAGAGTATATTAGATATTTTAAGATAATCGATCTTCAAGAATTAATTTATGCATAATTAAGGTCAAGAATATAATTATAAAAGGTTACTGTGATGACAAAAATCCTTGAAGTTTGTCTTTGTTAGAGTTTTTCATTGTGATTATAAATTAGTTATTTTAATTTATTTATTTAAAATCTAATTTGCAATTCTTGATTTTAATTTCTAGATAATATTAGGATTAAATAATTTTGACAATTGAACTCATATCCTTATAGGAATGATACTCTATTCACCATTATATTATTTATCATCATGATGTAGACATTGTATTTGATACTCGAAAAATCTCAACTCGATGACAATAACAAACAAATGTGTTGATGATTAGAAAAATAACAAATTATCAAAATCTAAAAATTTGTTTCAAGCTAGACCAAATTACTTTAACACTATGCATGACAATGTAGTAGGGAGAGCAAGGGGGAGGAAAGTATTTTAAAAAGAAAGGAAGGATGTAGAAGGGAGGGAAAATGAAAATTTTTACCAATTTGTGCTTGGTTACATAATAAATAGTCATTAAAAGGAATGAACGAAAATTGTGTTAATTTTGTTTAGATGAGTGAGAGGAGAAGAGAATAATAAATATTAAAAGACAAAAGGACCAAATTGATAAATAATAAAATTTATGTTTCAATGATAAAAAATAGTAAATATTAAAAGACAAAAGGACCAAATTGATAAATAATAAAATTTATGTTTCAAGGATAAAAAATAAGGTTAAATACTCTAACCCTATGTCTTACCCTATTATATTACTTAGTCCCCCACTTTCTAAAATTATATTAAGTGATGGAGATTAAGATGCTAGCAAACCTTCCTAAGATCCATTACAAGGAATTGGAGGTCCAATGACTAAGACAAAGAATAAAAGAAATAAAGAAGTTTTACAAGGATTGATCATGGAATTGCAACGATCTTCTTTAAATCAAAATCAAGTCTTTTGTACCTAAATTGCACGAGAGGAACCTAAATAAGAAAGCTACAAGTTAAAAGAAACTAAAAAACATGGTGCAAGGCCATGCGTGGAGCCATGCTCCTAGGAAGCACAGTCATACGCATAGCCATGCTTCTAGGTGACAACATCGTACATAAAGTGGCCACATGGCCATGTGAACAATTGGGCATAGTGACAGGCTCATCAAGATCACGCAAACGCACGATCGTGCATCTCAAGCTGCAATTTGGGATTCTTCTTTTTGTTAGTTTTTTTTGAGATTTTTTACTTTCTTTTTAGCAAGTATCTTGTCTAGAATATATTTTCTACTTAGATATGACTTTGTTTAGGAATATAAAACCTTTTCTATGTAGGAAAACTCTCTTTGTAAGGCTTTATATAAGCCACAACCTTGTATTACAAAATTAACTTAATATTTAATCAATTTTATTCGGTTTTGACAAGTTTATGCTTTGCTTTCTTGTGTTCTTGGTAGAATACAAAATTAAATTTATCAAAGGAGTGATCAACCTTTGTAGCATCTTCAAGATTGAGATTTTAAGGACTTAGTTTCCGTAGATTGTGGCTCTATACAAGCCACAACCTTGTATTACGAAATTAACTTAATCTTTAATCAATTTTATTGAGTTTTGACAAGTTTATGCTTTGCTTTCTTATGTTCTTAGTAGAATACAAAATTAGACTTATCAAAGGAGTCATCAAGCTTTGTGGCATCTTCAAGATTGGGTTTTAAGGACTTAGTTTTCTTAGAGTTCAAATCTTTTGATCAATAACTTGATTTCTAAACTTTCTTGGGCAAAGTAACGATTCATATAAAGAGTTCCTATGGTAATTCTCCTATTAGGTTATTTATCAGTTAGTATTAGAGCTCGGTTCTAGAATCAGGTTTCGTATCCTTTGTTTATTATTTGTTCTTTTTATTTTATGTCTTCTTTCTTTATATCTTTTCTTATAGTTCTATCTTCCATCTATATATATATATATATATATATATATATATATATATATATATATATATATATATA
>CATIWR010202059.1:0-12859 GCA_949677035.1 Omphalea diandra | reverse complement strand
AAACTCTCTCTCTTCTGGTGTCATATACATAGATGTGCATCAAGTAAATGTTTGATTGTGTGTAGGATGGATAAAACCTATATGCATATGTATTTTGAACATGAATGATATGAGTTATGTAAATGAATATGGTCGTTACAAATAGTCTTAAAGTTAATCAGATCTTATATCTCATGGTGAAGCCTGTAGCATTTTTTTTATGTGATGACAGTACATTAGTGAAAGGCAAAGTAGGCATCAACATTATAACCCCTTGGCAAGGGATTCGAGGGTCGTCTTAATGGCAAAAACTATGAAATTTCCTATTTTGTAGTTGCTCCAAAGCACTAAAAAGTGTCATGCCCAAGTTATAAATTGCCTTGATGGGTATAATGCATTTACTTTAGTAGCTTTGTATGCATATGACTATCCTTATGGTTGATAACTCCTTCTTAAGTACTATCTCTCTACTCCAAATCTTCTTTTTGGATTCCTGCCTCTCTCAAATCCTCAAAATTCTTAACCAACGTATCTTAGATGCATGTGTTAATTATTAATAAAGCTCCGTTAATGATCATTTGAACCTTTTCTATTTTTGTTTGCCTTATCCTTACTCTGCATCCAACTTGTTCCACCTTCTAAGATAATCATCAAACCCTTCACCACTATTATACTCCAAGCTTTGAAGTCTTGAAAAATAAACTCTAACTATAAGTTACAGGCATAGTGTTCCCAAAATGCTCTAGACAGCTTTTTCCAATCTCACCTTACTACTTTGCACTATGTGAAGTACCAAGTCTTCAAAGATCCATTTAATGACAACTTAAACAAATCCAACATAGTCTCAAATGGCACTTTTACTGCCCTTATAATGAGCACATTAGACCATATATGGTTTTTAAGATCCTATATCTTTATGAACTCGGGGATCTTGATCATTTAAATGTTAACAAGAAACTTGTCTTACTTGTGAGTGAAAAGTTCTTCAATGTCTGCCCTTTACTCTAATCCTATAACATCTAAGGTCTTTTCAATCCTCTCAAGCTGCTTGGCAAATCCATCTATCTAGGCATTATCGTTGTTGTCTCCCATATTATTCTCTAGCGTTAATACCAAGATAACTCCTTCCTTGGTAGCTTTCTATACATGGTAATCTTCCATCTAAATTGGTCATCATCTATGATCACTAGAGGTGGGGGATCTATTAGATCTTTCCTCTTCTTTGTTCTTCTTAAAGAAGCCTTATTCTTCTTTGCTAAAATCTAATTTAAACATCTTTGAACCTCCTCTATAACATGACCTTCTATCATGCAATTAAATTTTGCCATCATTTTCTCTATTAATTCTAACTAAGTTGCTGAATCAGTATGTACCATAGATGCTAATAATTTTATGCTTTGGACTAGACTAGGTGTCTTACTCTTTCTAGCTGATATCTTCCATCTCCTTTTCTAAAAGATCTAAGTGGAGCTATGATGGCTGCAAAATAAGGATTATTAAAATGATGCCTAGATATATAAATTTATGCATGAGATGCTTACATTATTCACATATAGACATATATCCTTCCAACCTTATTTCTCTCACGTAAGTTTTAGTGGTTCTTTTCTAAGAGTGACACATTCATCTATTAATAAGGGATAGTGAATGCGTATGGTCCTTCAAATTAGGTAAGGTGAAAACCCTAAACAACATTACATAATTTATGTATAAGTAGAAGTACAAATGCTTAGATAAAAGAATTCTTTTTACAAAGTTTGGGTGTTTACATGAATAAAGGAATGAGACAAATATATACATCAAAGGGATTCTCTTTACATAAGGGGGATGGGGTGCACAACATTCATAATAAGGGATTAAATTCATATAATGGGGTATACATAAATATTTACATTAATGAAAACAAATTCATAAGGCTTATCTATGCTTTTTAAGGATTTCCACCCTCATTTAGAAGAAAATGCCATCAAACAAGATGGTTATCCTATTTCATGATCCTAGAGTTCTTACATGAGCTTTTAAGTTTAGAAGGTTGTTGTAGTAGATTGTTCCCATAAATTTGGAGGATGGTTGTCATGTGCTTCTTATTTAATATACTCAAGTGTACTTAGCTTGCAAGTGACAAGCCTTTCACACAATCTCCTAATCCTGAATGAAGCTTAACTCTTATGTTTGAAGAACCTAATGGTTAGATATAAGGTCAACATATTTGACATGGTGTATGTAAATTTACTAAATGTAGTGGACAATTTAACTAATTACGATAAAAATTATAAAAGTGAACTTAAGATTATTGGCATGTGAAGTTAATTTTATAAGTCTCTAGTGGAGTTGCCACTATGAATGTCTCATTTGTTTTGTGGTTGTGCTATAACGATTAAAATCTTACTTGCGATTTCTAATCTTTTATTGACCATCAAAGAGTTAAGAGGATGTGAAGTCATACTTTGGCACAACCTTACTTAATGTCGTGCAAAAGGATTAATAAGGGATCTAAAGGCATGCCTCTTGATAGACAAAAGCCTGTATGAAGAACAAATGGTCAATAGGGGACTTAAAGGGGTAATGCTTTAGTAATATCTTGGATATTTGACTGGAATCACCACTAGACTTTAGTTAGGACAAAATTTCAAGTGATGATGGGTTTTGGTCTAAATAGATCAACTAAAAGACCCAACTTGTCTTTACCACATCAGAGATTAGGTTCAAAAATTATGTACGACTTGGAAAAAAGTTAGACACTCCCAAGTCACTTAGATCTTGATCCAGTCTTTAGCAATCTATGGTTCACATTTGTAAGTTTTGTCCATAGTCCATATTAAAAGGACCCTAACATATTAAAACAACCCAGAATATACATCGAACATGCTTTCATACATCCATATCAAACATAATATGTACAATCATTCACCATAGGGATGAAGGATATATGACCAAATAGTGGGTTTCATACAATCAAATAATTAAGGACATAATATACAAATATTAACCCTTACAACCTGTAAAAAAAGGCACAAGTTAGTACTTAGGAACTATGAAAAGCATAATCCCTACACCTAATCATGGTAACTTAACCTGGAAGGGTGATACCATCTTTACCATGGTTGAGGGACACTAAATGCTCATCATATGATACTCATCATGTAAGCAAGATTAATGCATGATATGCCTATCTAAGCATACTGCCCTAACATAAAAATACATTCAAATGCTCAACAAAGGGTATGCAATGCATTTATGATCTGTATAATGTCATAAAAGTGTGTGTTTGTGTGTGTGTTAAAAGACGAAGTAAATAAGGCATACACCAATTATAGGCAAAATATCGGGAGTAGTCATAGGGTCTTTAGTATCCATAACCTCACCCAAGCAATTGCTAAGTATGGTCAATACATCAAGGGTGAAAAGAATGATGTAATCTTAGCCATGAAGAAAACTAAAATGCATCCCTTAACTAGTATGTGTATGTGCATAGTGGTAAGACAAATAAAATATGTCATATAAATAGAATATGAAATGGTTCAATAGGGGTCATAACTCTTTATAACCCATACCATAGAGATGGAGAGAGAAAGAGCTAGTTTAGCCATGAGAAGGACCAATTAATACCCTTCGAAGATTATGTCCATGAATAAAATGAAACGTACAAAATAAAATACATCACATAAGCAACAAAAATTAAAAAAGAATCTAAGGGTCATTGGCCCTTTAGCCTCTTCTCATCACTTTTTATTCAATCGCATGCATAAATGTGACAACAAGGGTGATAATAAGGCCATATTTAGGACTAGAAATCCCTTTAAAATAATATTTTTACATAAATTTGGCTAAAACAAGGAATAAAGGTCCTTGATTATTACAACCTATCTTATTTCCATTTTTAAGCTGAGGATACCAAGGAAAAGATTAAAAATCAAAGGAAAATAAGAAAAATGTCATTATTGTGAATAATGCTTGTGAGTAGCGCCAGTGGTTTGTACATATCACAAAGATGTTGTGTAATAATTAGGCATTTGTATAGACTTCTGAGTCTACTACTGGTAGAAAATTACAATGAAGAAAAAAAGATTAGAAGAAGGGGAAGGAGGATAGATAGCTTAGAATGGCTTAGGAGTTAACTTATGGCCCTCACAGGCACCTTAAGTAATGTGATTATGCTCCAAATGCAAATATTCTAATGCAATGGTCTTTTACCTTAAACCTTAAGTGTCAGTGAATAACTATGAGGTTTTAATTACTCGATGTGCATTTATAGCTTTGGGTATTCACCGTGGGAGCAATTTCTTAGGTCAAATTAGTCTCCTCCCCACCCTTCAAGAGGTGGGTATTTATAGAGAAAAAAGGAATGCATTTGTTTTAGGGATACATCTATGCTACGTAACACAAATTACACTCTAGTTTCTCTCCCTCTCTATTCATGGATAAGATCAATGAATATTTTAGAATTTAAGATTTTGAAGTTGTTTGTACAAATAACTATTTGGTTATATAGCCAAGTATGCTAACTAGGTCACTGTTATACGATGTTTGCACTTTTTGGCTTTTAGTAAGTTTTTTGTATAGCCATCTAATTTAACTGTACAAACTACCTGTGAAATTTCAGAATTTTGGCTTTTTAAATTTAAGTGTTTGAAGGGTATGATTTAATTTAATGTTTGTCCAAATTTTGCCCATTCTTGGGCATTGTTGTTTTCATCTCGTTGGACATGAGTTCTCTAATTCTCATCAGACTCATATCTTAGCAATACAAAATTCAATGCTCATCAATGAATTTTGTTTTTATTAATAAAGAATTATAGCAAACAACTAGGGTACATGAAAAAGCTGAAAATAAAAAATCACCAAAAAAGCTTAATGGCAAAATTTTAGTTAAGTAATTGTAATGACGTTAATTTTGTCTTTTGCATGTGTGAATCTTTTAAACCTGCAAATTCGGATTTAAAAAAGAAAAAGAAGCAAAGGTGCGTGGTTCTACAACCAAAATCATGGTTTTTTAATATAAAATTTATGTTGAATTTGATTACATGATATTGATTTATTGTATTTAATTTATTTATTTTTATAATTCATAACATTATTTATAATAAATACGACGTGTTTGGTGCTTCAAATACTATGATATCATTTACAAAAATAAATAATATATGCCAAATAATTAATATAATATAATACAAAAAATAAAAAATATATAATTAAATTCACAGAATTAAAAAAAAAAAAAAATCTTTCGTCTTGTGGACAAATTACAGCCTCACGTAAGGTGGCTGGGTATTTGATGACAAAGGCGTCATACACCTAAAGCTTTTAACAGAACCAACTATGGAAACTACTACAGGTTCTTCTGTTCCATCACTTGGCATCTTAAATTCCCTCAGCCAAACCCAATTTACTAAATCAGTGTTCTTGAATTTTCACTTTAACACGATACCAAATTTATCATTTCCAAAGAAACCCATCAAAATCTAAGGTTTTCACCGCCATATCATAACCTTCCTCTGTTTCTACAGAATCCATTGAACCAACTGAGCCAGAGCTTGAAACTGACTCCCAAGGAGAGAAGTTTTATTGGTATTCACAATGGTATCCAGTGATGCCAGTTTGTGATTTGGACACGAGGGTGCCACATGCAAATAAGGTTATGGGTCTTGATGTTGCTGTTTGGTGGGATAGAAACGAGAGTTTATGGAAAGTGTTTGATGATACTTGTTCTCATAGATTAGCTCCATTATCTGAAGGCAGGATTGATCAATGGGGGAGACTGCGGTGTGCATATCACGGTTGGTGCTTCAATGGCTCTGGTGATTGCAAGTTCATCCCTCAAGCACGACCAGATGGTCCTCCTGTAATTACTCCCAAAACTGTAGCTTCTCTTCGATTCTTGCAATGAATTATTACTCTCATCAAATATATTTAATGCAGGTGCAAACTTTCAAGAAAGCATGTGCCGCAGTTTATCCTAGTACAGTGTATCATGATATTGTGTGGTTTTGGCCCAACACTGATCCTCAATGCC
This sequence comes from Omphalea diandra, assembly GCA_949677035.1. Lineage (NCBI taxonomy): Eukaryota > Viridiplantae > Streptophyta > Magnoliopsida > Malpighiales > Euphorbiaceae > Omphalea > Omphalea diandra. The sequence continues at coordinate 6,867 of CATIWR010202059.1, read as the reverse complement.
AAGATATTATTTCAAAGAAAAAACCTCCCTCCATCCCTGAATTGGATGAACCATCATTTACCAAGTTGATGAGAAATTGAGATATTCCTTATTGGTATGTCAAACTATCATCTCACTTTACTGAATTTGTATCCCATTTCCAGTATGATAATTATTTTGCTGGACATATTTATTCTGTGGTTGTATTTTTCAGGTATGACGTCTTAACTGAAAATCTTATGGATCCCGCTCATGTTCCCTATGCACATTATGGATTAATGCAATATCCAAAACCCAAAGATGAATAAGAATTTATGGGTATGTCTTAATTTTATTTACTATGCTCCATTCTCTTTGGTTGTTTGGAATAAAATTTATTGACTTCAGTAGTATTTTTTGTTTGGAATAAATCTTGAATCTATCGAAGCGTTAATAATTTTTTTTAAAAAAAAATTTCATCAAATGATTGGAATAGAGATGTGTGCTCAGATTTCATATGATTCAGACGAAAATTCCTTCACAGAGAAGGCTGATAGAGAAGGAGGTAGACCAATGGAATTGAGCGTCAAGAAACTAGTTGTAAATGGTTTCATTGGGAAGATGGATTGAAACAGTTGTAAAGTTATAGCACCATGCTATTTTTTATGTATGCCGATCCTGCAGTGAAACAAGGAAATGAAGTTGTATCTTCACCTCAGACCAAAAAGGTAAGCATTTATGTCGATGTACTTCATTATAATAAAAATATGGGATGATACTCTTTTATTTCATTATTTAGTGCTGGTAGTAGTAAACTTAAATTGTTAGTATTTACTAATTGAATAGTCTTTGATTAATGTCAAGAGTCTAAGAATGTGAAAAGTTGTGTTTAATGTCTTTAGAATATTGAGAGTCTAAGTAAAGTACGAGTTATGTTCATTGTGTTTAGAATGTGAAGAGTTAAGAAAGTGGAGAATGTTGTAGTTGTCATTATATATATCCTAGTAAATCATGATAGATTGTAGAGTGGAGAAACTATCCTCGTAGGAGATAGAAAATGTGTTGTGTGCTATTATAATAGAATGTATCATATTTGTGTTAATCATCACTCTCTTCAAGAATTTTTCTTGTATGGTGTTCGTTGTTCTATATCTTTCTCTCCTCTTTATTAAACTGCTATCAAAGCATTTTCCAACAATTAGAACTTATGGCTCACAAGTTTCCATGTAAGCATAGAAAACACATGTAACAAGTGTTCAATAACTCATTTTTGTTTGACCAAAATTATTTGTCTAAGAAGAATCTGCAATATGATAGATGAGTGCAAGTTCATCTTGCATGAACAACCCATAGAAAATGAAGAAAAAGAAAAGGAAAACAGAAGTTTATTTTGAGCAAAATTAATAAAGCACTGAATTTTGGTTCTTGTAATGTTTGATTTGGTGACTATCCATTTTGGATGTTGCAGCCTGCCAACCATGTTCTTTCTTTGTAATAGCCATGCATAGAAGGCTCTATGTGACCAAGTAGAAGTATTAAGCCTAGCAATTGAGGGCGCTCAACTGAGAGAAAAATAAGAAAGGGGAGCAATTAGTGAGGTTCTGCACCATGTGTTTGCGAAAGTGAAAAAATGTATTATATTTACTTATTCCCAAGTCTATTTTGTACTCCTCAAGTTGAAGTACTTTATAGACCTATTTGTTGGACTAGGTTAGTTAACCCAAGTCTTGGACCTCTTTTGATCTTGACAAGGGAGATTGATCATGTCTAATATTTCAAATAAGTGTTATTTTGCAGCGTTTAGTGTTTATCTAAAGTTGGAAGTTGGATGAAGCTCGAAATTTCTCAAGTATGGAAAATGACTTCAAAATCACGACCGCTATCTTGTATTTTCGACCGTGATATATGAAGAAGCATTGCTAGAAAGCAGACAGGCGAAATCGCGAAGCCATTCTCCACCACGATTCATCCAAATGACAGATTCGAATATTGACAGACGAAATCGCGGTGTGTGTCATGTCCTAGTCGCGACCGCGAATTTCAAAGTAACTCAAAAGGGAAGCAAGTAGACAGTCACAACATGACACGTGTTCCAGCAAACCATTACAAGTCAAAATTCGCGAAGGCATATTGTTGATAACGACCGCGAACTATGAAGAAGAAGATAACCATTTTTGGCAGACGAATTCGCGTCCTTTACAAGAAGGCTCGCGACCGCGACTTATGAAAGTAGGTTAAAGAGCAACGGTTATATTTTCCTGCTAAACTAATCAGAAACTGCCACGTGGACTAGCCGTTAGACACAAACGAGATTTTCCTTTAGAAATTTGGATTTTGCGACCGCTAATGAGTAGTAGCGACCGCGAATTGAGATTGTCAAGCATTTAATGCAGAATCTGTCAAGCATGTCTTAAAGATTTGATGAGCTATGGTCGGCAACGTCTCTTTAGTGAAATTTGGCTATAAATACTCCATCAAACAACCATGAAAAAGGTTGCTAAGAAATTTATTACAAGCAATTAAAGCTCTCAATCTTTGCTACTCATTTTCTTCAATTTTCTTTATGAAATTGTAAGTGTTAGGTGTGAGCATTAAACACTAAGTTGTAAGGTTATAGTGTTAGCCTGTAAAAACTCTTCAAGAAAGGTTTAAGTGTGAGCTTAATGAAACACTTGAGTGAGGTTGTGTGTTAGCCTAAAAACACATTGTTATAAGGTTGTGTGTGAGCCATCAAAACACAAGTTGTACAAGTTGGGTGTGAGCTTGAAAACACCTAGAGATAGTGAAATACCCAATTGATAGATTGGGGAGTGGACATAGGGTCAATTATACCCAAACCACTATAAATCGGTGTCTCATCTCTACTCATTCTTTTTCCCCTCTTATTTGTCTTTTAATTTTTTTAATACACCAATTCAACCCCCTTCTTGGTGCCAAGGGACAACAACTTACAAGTAAAATTTTCTTGCATGGGGAAGAATGATTAATTGTTGGTTGGACTAGATGATGAGATAGGAGCCAAAGGATGAGTTGGTGTAGGAATAGGATTAGTAAGTAGATTAGGAAACATACCTCGATTAGGAACATGAAATAGAATACAACTCCTAATATATAGTCAATCTTATTATTGTTCCTTATAAATAGACAATGGGACCAATTTTATTTCTTTATACAAGAATTTATTATCATCCAAGTGTACATGTCGAGTAATGTATATTCTACAAACATAAATATCTAGAACACAAGGTTGACTTTTATATGAGAATGTGTGAATTGTAAGGTCTTAAAAGAGCATAAATAGTGCAACTAAATATTTTAAACAAGGAAGAATTGAGTTGCCTTTAAAATAATTTAAAATATGGTGAATCATCGTTATGAACTTGAGTTGCTAGGCAGTTAATAAGTGAAATAGTAGTTTTAAAAGAATATGACCAAACATAAAATGGAATGGTGCCATGAGCAAGTAAAGTTAATGCATTGTCAACATTTTGTCCAATTCTTTATTTTGTAGTTTCATTTTGTTCATGGGTTTGCATAATATCTTACTTTTGAAAAAGAGAATGAAAATTTTGATACTCACCTCTCTAGTGGGAATGAATAGCTTTGATTTCAATATTAAATTGTCTTTCCATAAGAGATTAAAAATTAATAAAGCATTTATAAACTATCTTCACTTTTCATTTTAGTATTAAAGGATATGGATGACTCTTGCCAATGTGAAGGTTAGCCAAGTCAGGTGTCATATGAAAGTTGGTGTTTGAATTAACAACCTAAGGCATATATGTCTCATCATATGAAATTAGTGGTGAAGGAGGGTAAGGATAAGAGCGTATGGTATATGTTATGTTTGCTTGTGATCTAGTGAATGGGTAGATTGAAGGCGGTTGTTATGTTGTTGGTGAGGTTCATATCTTTTCCTACATCAGTGAGCTATGCGATTTCAAAGTCCATATTTTTTATGTGGAGCATGGTTTCTTCTTTCTGAATTGGTTGTTTGGGGCAACATTCGATGTAGGCAATTGGTTTTTTGGTAGTCAATATAGACAATAATGGCGTGTTATAAGTTTTTTTGAAAGCAAGCTTAGCAATTGGAATTTTTTTTTTTTTTTGGCTTTTGAGTAATACCTCTTGAGCTATGAGATGACCATGAAGTTCATTTAACAAGATTGATTTTGGATGAAGATTGAGAGCAATGATAATGCTATGATAGTCATTTCCAATGTTCTTATATATTAATGCATTGAACTTTGCTATTGCCATGACATGTCCAATAAAAGCAAGTTCATCAGCTATGGATTTAGCTTTCTAAAGATAGTAGAAGATAGTAAGATCATTTTTCTTTAATTCTTCTAATTCAATATATAGTTGGAGCTGCCTGTTTTGAGATATAGAGCCAAAGATATTAGTTAGAGCTAGCCAAATATCATAAAAGGAAGTTAATCCAATGATATATGGATATACTAAGTTAAGGAAGAGAGAATCCAACAAAGAAACATTATATCTTTTTCCAACCATGATTCATGTTCAGGGTTTGGGATGGATTTGGTTATGGTTGTGGTGTTTGGAATAGTTTTGGTGGTAGCAGTTTGGAGCCATCTATAAAACTCATGAGCTTTTGGTTGTTCAAAAGTAGTAGGAATTGAGTTTTCTACAAGAGATAATTTATGTAAGTTAACTCGATTGAAAAAGCGTAATGAGTGGAAGAATTTGTAGAAGGTGGAGAAGGGATAGGGGATGCCATGACAATTAGAGAATTTGCGAAAGAGGTGTTACTCGTATCCAAGCTCTGATACTATAAAAATGCATTTGATTGTTATGTTATTTCATTAATGAAATTTGTACAATTTATACACTTACACATAGAACTAGCTGTACATGAATTAGTTGTAAAGATAAATTCAAACAACAACTAAAGTTAGCCAAATGAGAAACTAAAGTTATTTGGTTAGAGATGACAAATGGGTCGGATCAGGTTGTTTCAGATTTGGTTGTTTTCGGGCCGGGTCATTTATGGGTCGATGTGTTTCGGGCTAGATCAGGTTTGGGCTACCCTGATTTTAAAGGGTTCAAAACACCCATCGAGTCATGCATATAGAAAAGAATTTCCGGCCGGATTCATATTTACTCTTAAAATTTATATTTCGAGTCAGGTTGGGTCATTTATTATTCAATTTAAAATATCAATTTGAATTTTTATCATTTATGCAATATTTTCTCATAATTTGTTAAGAGAAAAACAATAATTTTCTCATAAAAAATTATTTTTAGTAAGATAGATTTTATTTAAAACAAAACTTGATTAAAATTTTTTGTTTCTATAGATTTTATTTAAAATGAAACTTGATAAAATTTTTTGTTTCTATTTAAATGGTTAATAAATTAAATATAATTTATTTAAGCAAATGACTATATAATAAAAATAATTGAATTAAGTCCACATAAAATTATATTCAAGTCATATATTATAATTTAAATTAATTTACAAACAAACATATAATGTTTAATGATAGAAAATTATTCATTATAAAAATTTTTATATATTATGATAAAAATTTGTGTGATAAAATTAGATTTGTCTTAATATGTAATTTTATTGTAAAAAAATCAAATTTATTACAAATATTTAAAAAAAAAAAAGTAAATTTGTGATAAATTTTTTTTACATATTAAATCATTGAAAAAATTATGATAAAAATTTAGTTTAACTACTAAATAATTCAAACCTTTATACACTTTTAAATTATATCTAAAACTTCTAATTGAGTTAATTGCATTGTAACTTGACAAATTGATTTTAATTATAACTCAAGTCAAAACAAAATTTAGTAAAACAAATTTGAATTCAGTTGACTCTTACACTTTTTTACTTAGTTCGATTAAATCTAAAATTAAGTTTACGCTTAATTAATATACAACTTTTATTTTTGTTTAATTTTATTTTATTTTTTCTTAATTAAATTTATTATATACTTTTATATGATGAATTTTAATTGTAAATTTTAATTTAAAATTTTTAAAATTTAAATTTATAATTCATAAAGTCTCTCAATCTCTAATTTTTTTTAAAAAAAAATTTATCTCTATTTTCTTTAAAAATTAATTTTATATTTTCAATCATAAAATTTTAAATTATTCAAATAAAAACTTCTAAGAAATATTTGAAAAATTAACCACATGAGTTTAATTAAGATAATATTTTTTATTTTTTATTCAATTTAATCTCATTTTTGCTTAGTTAAATTTATTTTGTACTTTTAGATGATGAATTTTAATTTTATATTTAATTAAAAGATAAAAAACAAAAAATTTAAATTTATAATTCTTAAAATCTCTCAATCTCTTCTTAAAAAATTAATTGTTATATTTTAAATAATAATAATTTAAACTATTTAAATAAAAATTTTAAAAAATATTTAAAAAATTATTTACATGAACTAAATTAAGATGATACTTTTATTTTATATTCAATTTAATCTCTTTTTTGCTTAAATAAATTTATTATATAATTTTATGTGAAAATTTTTAATTTTATATTTAAATCTATAAATTTATAAATTTTATCTTTATAATTCATAAAATTTCACAATATCTCATTTAAAATTTTTTTTATCTCAATTTCTTCTTAAAAATTTTAATTTTATGTTATCATTTAAGAAAACATTAAGAAATTTTTTAAAAATTAACTACGTGAGATTAAATAAGATGATACTTTTATTTTTATTCAATTTAATCTTATTTTTTATTAATTAAATTTATTATATAATTTTGTTTGATAATTTTATATTTAAATTTAAAAAATCTAAAAAGTTTGAAATTTAAATTTATAAATTTCTCAATCTTTCATTTTAAAAAAATTTTCTTTCATTCTCTTCTTAAAAAAATTAATTTATATATTTTAAATAATACATT
>CATIWR010201989.1:0-17521 GCA_949677035.1 Omphalea diandra | reverse complement strand
GTGGGTGCAAAATTCTGCTCTAACAACAAAATCAACAGAATCAGCTCTTGTTCTCTTGGATTACAACTTCCATCCAAGAGTTCTACCACAATTACTCCATAATTCTCACTAACCATGCATGATTAACATGTCATGAGAGGCTAGTTCCAGTCGAGAAGAAGATAAATTACTTACCTACTGTCCCAGAATTAGAAAACCTTAGGCAGCTCACTCTTCTTCCTCTCTTCTTCTTCTTCTTCCTCTTCTTCTTCTTCTTTTCTTTCTTCTTCCTTTGCTCTCTCTTTGTTTCCGGTATAACCCACATTTTTTTCCTCACAATCTGACCCTAATGGTCTGTATTTTTATCTTAAATAAGTCAAAAGATTGGGGCTGGTTTCCTATTAGTTGAAAGTTAAAAGCTTTGCTTTTAGTCCCTCTTCTTCACTCCTTCATCACCTTCGTCCATTCTCTAATTTCTAGATGCTTCTTATACTTTTAGATGAGCCCTCAAACACTATTATTTATGATGCTATAATAAGCACACAACATGAAATAATTTGTCATATAACTATGCAAACACTGCATATATGTTCAAGCATCCCAAATGCAATGGTGCAATTGTCACTGTTGTGTTTTTACAATTCACATGTCTAAATGATTATTTATCATATGCATATGTTCATATGAGATTTCATATCATTTGTGCAATGCATATATTCATGTGATAAAGCCAATGAATAGGGATATGGATGTTACAATTTATATTTCTATTTAGCATATAATTGCATTGTGAATATGAAAAACTTATAAAATTTACCATAAATTTATGTACTCTATATTTGTGTTTAATTTTTTATATGTTGCGCCCACATATGTCTAGTTTTACTATAAAAAAGAATAAAGTCATTTAAATTTATAGGTCAAATGTAATTATAGTAAAACCTACAAAGGTCATGATTCTTTACTAAAGTATACGTGCATAAATAAATGAAGATCTAAGTTTTATCACCATGGATATATTGAGTGTACTAAAATAGGCCCTTAAGCCATTAAAGATAATATTAGGAATAAGCCAAGACCATCCAAAACTTAATAACTTAGAGGTAAAGGTAAGCAAGTAGTTAATGCTGCTTAAACATGTGATTAGTTAAATGCTATGAACGTACACTATTTAGATTGAAATGTTGTTTAATGAGATGACATTGATTGATATTTTAATGAAAGGATTGCTAGATTTTTGAATCATTTATTTTTATGGGATGTTGATGGATTGTGGCTTGTGAATGAAAATATGTTGTGATATGATTTAACAAGACTGATGTGTGTTGCAATTAATCATTAGATCGCAAGAATTTTGTTGGATTTATAAGCGAATTACTGAAGGACTACTACTTGATATTATGTGAGCAAGCAATAACATTTGATATCCTATACGAAAATGATTTCTATAATCAATGTGGCAATAATATATGATTGCTTATATGATAATAACATTTGATAACATATGTTGTAAAGATATATATAGCCTATATGGCAACAAAATATGATAGCTTATGTGGTAACAACATTTGATAGCCAATGTGACAATGATATCATATAACCTTTATTATACTAGGTTTGTCAAACCTAAGTCATAAGCCTCTATTGATCTTGACAATGAAGATTGATTAGTTTTAATGTTTTGTTTAAATATTGTTTTGCAGTTGATAAGGTATTGTCTCATTAGAAGTTGGATGGAAGTTTAAATCTCTAACTTCATGTAAGACATCTAGATTCATAGGCAGTATACCCTAATTCGCAATCACGACCTTGTAATAAGGATGGATGGCGTTATGCTAGAAGAATTTGCAAACATATTCACAATCACGATTCAGACGAGGGAAGCTTAATTGACTTATAAAGACATTCGTGGTGGTGTTCGCGTCTGAAGTCATAATCGCGAATTTCATAGCTAATATGAGTGATCCAGATCTATAACTAGATCACAATAAGTGTTTAAGGCAACTGTTGGAATATCAAAAATCGCAAGGGAGAAGCATCTGTTGCGATTGCAAATCAAGAATGTGTTGTCTCCTTACCAAATAAAAGAATTTGCAATCTCTGTCATGTCTAAGAAGGAACTAAATAACGACTACAACTTTTAGTTTGATGGTCAAACACAATGACTATATTTCTTAAGGTATCTATGGGTGAATGATAAGTGGACTAGCTATTAGACACGAAATGGGGTTCTCTACTGTGATTTCAAGCTTCCCAACATAAATTAGAAAATTACGACCGTGAAGTGCCAGTCACGACCATTACTTTTGTTAGACATGCATTTAATGCAAAATTTGTATAGCTTACCTTAGAGATTTAGGCATAGATTGTTAGTAACATCTCTTTGGTCGATGTTGACTATAAATACTCCACTAAATAGATGTAAATGTAAGAGAATTTCATTTATTTGTAACCAAACTCTTGCAAAATTTCTACTGATTCTTCTTATTCTTATTTATGAGTTATTGATTGTTTGGTGTTAGCATTAAACAACTTTGTAATTGGGTTTAGAGTTATCCTAGCTTTTAAAACTCTTCTAATAGGTTTAAGTGTGAGCCTATCCAAAACACTTGAGTGAGGTTTTGTGTGAGCATAAAAACACAAATTGTAAGGGTTGTGTGTGAGCCATAAAACACAAATTGTACAAGATAGGTGTGAGTGTGGAAACTCCATTTTTAGTTGAGTGAAAAACCTAATTATGAAGAATATGGAAGCAGATGTAGGGTTTTTTATTATATGAACCACTATAAATGTCTTGTGTTCAATTTCTCTACTCCTTATTTATCTAATCTCCTTACCTTTCCTCTAAAATTTTTAATCTCCCACCAATTCAACCCCCCCTTCTTGGTGAACTAAGTCCAATAAGTGGTATCAGAGCCTTATCTCACTTTAAAGCTTAATTGCATGAGAAAAGCTCATGGCACAAGAAGGAATCCACACCCATCTTAAACTATATTTTGATGTAGTAGACTATACTGATTGGAAGTATAAGATGAAAATTTACTTGGATATTGATGTTGTAGATCTTTGGAACATTATTGCTAAAAAGTAGATGCCACCTACTAATGTGATGGATGGAAGTGAAGAATTGAACCCAAGAGAAGAGTGGGTTAAAGCTCATAAGAGATTTAATGGAAGAAATAAGAGAGCTTTGGCAATCTTCTGAGTTTTTTCTTAAGAGAAGAAATTGAAAAGGTCTAACATTATCTTACAGTTCATGGGGATTTGGAAGGCCTTAGAAAACTACCATGAAGGCACCACTTTGGTGAAATCCAGTAGGCTTGAAATGTATGTGGCTGAATGGGAGCTATTTTTGATGAAAGAGAATGGAAGCATCATGAATATGATGAATAGGCTCATTGCAATTGTCGCTAACATGAAGAAGTTTGGAATAATTCTTACCAATCAAGACTTAAATTCAAAAATCCTTAAATCCTTACCTCTTAAAAAGTTTGGTTCCATGATTTATAGTATCCAAAAGTCAAATTCAGAGATAAGGAAGCTATCAACTGATATTCTTATTGGCAAACTTCTAACTCATGACCTATCCTTGAAGAACGATAAAGAAATGAAGAAGATGAGAGGACAAAGAGACAAAACAAGAAAAAAGAAACTTGGCTCTCAAATTTCATATGAGGAAAAGGAAGTTGAAGTGGTCTCAAATGAAGAGGAAAGTGATAAAGAGGAGGAGGAGCTAGCAATGCTTTCAAGAAAAATCAAGGAGCTGATTAAGAGAAGAAAAGAAAGAAGAAGCTTCAAAAAAGCAACTCCAAACCCTAAGGAAAGATTTAGTGATGTTACATGCAATGAATGTGGCAAAGAAGGTCGTATCAGTTATGACTGCTCTAAATTGAAGAAGAATAAGAATAAAAAAATAGATAAAGAGAAGAGGAAAAGCTTGAAAGCCACTTAGGATGATAGCTCAAGTGAAAAAAGTAAAGTGGAGGAAGTTGCTAACTAGTGCTTCATGGCACAAGATGATTCATCAAATGAGGTAAGTTCTTCTCCCCATTCTTATGACGAATGTGATGAGTTAGATAATGTAGAGGATGAGCTTTTAAAAGCTCTCACTTTGAAATGTGACAAATATAAGTCACAAATGAAATCTTACAAGAAGAAATACTTCAAATTAGAGGATGAGTTTAAATCCTTGAATAGTCTTGTAAGTGAATTTAGGACTTCAAATGAAGAACTCAAAAAATCTATTCAGAGTGTTTCAAAATCTTCTTCGTCCCTAACCTCATAGAGAAAAGAAAATGACTCCTTAAAGGGTGAAGTCACTAAGCTTAGAAACTCTATTTCTAAGTTTGACAAGGGGAAGGAAGCTTTAGATAAACTTATTATATCACAAAGATTTCCTTTAGTTAGGCATGGTTTAGGCTTCAATGGAGCCTCTTTATCTATATATTCATTCACAACATTCATTAAAGCCTCAACATCTCAAACATCTAGCATTGAGGTAGTTGAAAGTAAAAGCACTCAAAGCAGTAAACCACTATTGCCTAAGGGTAAACAAGAGGTGCAACAAGGCTCAAAGCCTATCCTTAAGAAGGCTAATCATGCATACATTTACAATAAAAGCATGCTCACCCAAACACATACATAAAATTTACTTTTGCACCTATTCATTCATGTTCATGTTCGCATTCAAATTATCTTGGTATGATAAAATCCCTCACTTGTACCAAGGACATGTATAGGAGGCAGACTCGTAAGTCTAAACTTCAATGCCATTATTGCTTGGGATTTGGTCACATCAACATTCATTGTTTCATTAAGAAGGCTTACCTAAAGTTTGTGGATCCTTCTAAGCCTAACCCTCATAGGCCAGGTATACTTGGGTACCAAAACAAAAATGATTTATTTGTGTTATATAAGATTGTTTGGTAGCCACAAATAAAGCAAATGATTGGCATATGGATAGCAGATGCTCAAAGCATAAGATAGAATGGTTGGAAACAATGCCAAGGGTAAGGTAGTTGACATTGGCACTATTGATAAGAATAGTTGTACTTTTATTAATGATGTTCTTCTTGTGGATGGTTTACAACATAATTTCCTTAGTGTAAATCAATTATGTGATAAGGGTAATAAAGTCACCTAGTGTAAGTCAATTATATGATAAGGGTAATAAAGTCACCTTTGACCCTAGAGAATGTCGAGTTACCACATTGGCGGATAAAAAGGTAGTTTTCAAGGGTGAAAGGAAGAGCAATACCTACCTAGTTGTTTTAGACAATTTGGCTAACCAATCCTTTAAGTGTCATATGTCTTTTAGTAATAAAGCTTGGCTTTAGCATAGAAGACTTAGACATGCTAACATGGGGCTATTACAAAGCTTATCAAAAGGAAAGCTAATGGAAGGTCTTCCTAAGTTAAAATTATTTAGAGATAAGATATTTTGTCTGTACTAAATGGGAAAACATATCAATATTCTTTCAAAACAAAGAACATTGTAAGTACGTCTAGACCTCTTTAACTCATTCATTTGGACTTGATAGGAACCACTAGGAGTGTTAGTTTAGGTGAAAAACATTATGCAATTGTTATAGTTAATGATTACTCTAGGTTTACTTAGGTTTCCTTTCTAGCTCATAAGTATGACACTTAGATGCTTTTAAAAGTCTTATAAAAATGGTTTAAAATGAAAAAGCATACTTCATTTCTTCTATAAAAAGTAACCATGTAAAAGAATTTCAAAATGAATCTTTTGAAGGTTATTGCTTAGAGAATGGGATTTTTCATAACTTCTCAAATGGTGTTATGGAGAGGAAAAACATAACATTAGTAGAGATGGCTAGAGCAATGCTTAATGAGTATTCATTACATAATTACTTTTGGGTCAAAGCTATCAATACTTTGTGTTATATTACAAATCGAGTTTTCAAAAGACCTAGTCTTAATAAAATTTCTTTTGAGCTATGGAATGGAAGAAAGCTTAAGTTATCATACCTAAGAGTATTTGGATGTAAGTGTTATATCTTGAATACCGAAGATAACCTTGGAAAATTTGATTAAAAAATAAATGAAGGATTTTTCTTATGATATTCCACCACTAGCAAAACCTATAGGATTTTTAATAAGACTTTAATGGTTGTTGAAGAGTCTATGAATATTGTGTTTGATGAATCTAGTAAGTTTGATATTGGGAAAAGGTTCTCTTATTAATGATCTTATAGGTGATTTTGAGATATTTGAATTGAAGCCTACTAAAGAGGGTTGGATAAAGATCATGATGAAAGTGAATCATTAAGAGAAGACAAGGAATCTCAACATCAATAAGTGGAAACACCAAACCAATATCTTTCTAAGGATTAGAGATTCTCCAAGCATCACCAAAAGGACCTAATCATGGGTGATACATCCAAGGGTGTAAATAGTAGATCTTAACTCAATGCTTTAGACAATAATCTTGATTTTGTTTTTCAATTTGAGCTAAAATCTATTGATGAGGCTACTGATGACAAGAGTTAGGTGATTGTTATGTAAGAGGAACGCAACCAATTTGAGAGAAATAATGTGTAGGAACTTGTTCATAAGCTTAAGGAACACCCTATTATAGATTGCAAAAGAGTGTTTAGGAATAAGTTAGATGAGAAATGATTCATCATTAGAAACAATGTTAGATTGGTTGATAAAGGTTACAACCAAGAGGAATGAATTGACTATGATGAAACTTATGCTACCTAGCAAGATTAGAGGCCATTAGGATTCTTTCAGCATATGCATGTCACATGAATTTCAAACTTTTTTAAATGGATGTTAAGTGTGCATTTTTAAATGGTGTTATTCAGGAGGAAGTTTATCTTAAACAACCTTCTGATTTTGAATCTCATATCTTTCCAAATTATGTTTTTAAATTGAATAGAGTTTTTATATGGTTTGAAACAAGTTCAAAGATCTTTATATGAAAGGCTTAGTTCCTTTCTTTTGCAAAAAGATTTTGAAAAGGGGAAGGTTGACACAACTTTATTTGTTAAAAGGCATAATCATGATACACTAATAGTGCAAATATATGTTGAAAATATCATTTTTTGTGTTACTAATAAATCACTTTGTAAGGATTTTGCTAAGTGTATGACTAAGGAATTTGAGATGAGCATAATGGGAGAGCTCAAAATTTTCCTTAGCTTGCAAATCAAGCAAACTAAAGAAGGGATCTTCATTAACCAAGCTAAATACATAAAAGACATACTCAAGAAATTTGGCATGGGAGAATGCAAAGTAGTAAAAACACCAATGGGTGCTATCATCAAGACAGACAAGGATGAATCAGGTAAGTCATTTGATGAGAAGAGATATTGAGGTGTGATTGGTTCTTTGCTCTATTTTACTGTTTCTAGATCTGATATAATATTTAGTGTATGCATGTGTGCTAGATTTCAATCGTACCCTAAAAAATCTCATTTTAATGTTGTTAAAATGATTTTCAAATATTTACATGGCACATTGCATCTAGGTTTATGGTATCCTAGAGATTCATCATTTCATCTTATAGGTTATTCGAATGCGGATTATGCTAGTAGTCTTATAGATAGAAAGATCACTTCTAGAGCTAGCCAATTCATAAGAGAATGCTTAGTGTCTTGGTTTAGTAAGAAGCAAGTTTTGATTGCCTTATCTACAGCTGAAGCAGAATATGTAGTTGCGGGTTGTTGTTGCACCCAAGTCCTTTGGATGAAATAATAATTAAAGGATTATGGCAAAGTTGTTGCTCACATTCCTATTAAATGTGATAACACTAGTGTAATAAAATATTTCAAAAAATCCCCTCTAATACTTTAGAAGCAAACATATAGACATTAGCCATCATTTTCTTATAGATCATGTCCAAATGGTGATGTAGTGTTAGAATTTATAGACACTAACCATCAACTTGTAGATATTGTCACTAAATCTCTCAATAAAGAAAGGATGAACTTCATTAAGAGAGAGTTGGGAATGCTTGGAAGCTCTCTAATGTGAAATTTGGATATTATAGAATACTCATTATATGATACATTATTCTTTATTGATTGATTGTTATGTGTGATTTATGTATTGTTTACTTCTTCAGATGTCTTAATTTTGTGTGCAATAGTGTCTATATGTCAATTTGCATGAATTAAGCATTAGTATATTGAATGGTTCACAATTTAGAATGCCAAATCTTATTCTCTCATAGTTACTTTTTCTTGCCTTGTAATCTGCAGTCACTACTCCTTGATTCACGATCGCGATTTACAGATACTTATCAATCCATCTGTTAACCATCAATTCGCGATCACTACTTTCATTCCCTAACATAAAATTTTTCAAATTTCAAAAGTTTAACTATTAGCCATACCAATTCCTAAGGATTCTTTGTTTGTTGCTCAAATATTTCGTAATCAATGGTCGCAACTTGTTGGTCGTGGTCACAAATTTGAATAACTACCATGCATTTAACTGATTTGACTAACAATAATTTGGAACCCTTCATTAAATAAAATTTGACCATTTCTTACCCTTTTTACACCATTTCCTATCCTATTTAAACCATTAAAATAGTGTTTTAACTCACTTTTGCTAAAGCAATTCATCCCTCTTCATTCTTATTCTCTAACTCTTATTCTAACTCTCTCCTATCTATAATGGCCTCTAAGAAAGTGTCCAGAGCATAAAAAGGCAAAGCTGCAGCACAATGAATTGGACCTCTTGCCCTTCACATGATCAAAGGGATTATTAAGGAGGAGAAGGATCAGTACAAGGCAAACTCCTCCAAGATTATCCAATTGAACAAAATTTCCTCCACATTTTGTCTTGAGTCACTTGGGATAAAAGATGAGATCTATGCCTATCTATCGAATTTGGGATGGAACGAGTTCATTTTTTATGATGAGCCTGGAAATAAGGAGATAGTACGAGAGTTTATGTGCACCGTCACTTTGAGTATGTGAGCAGAATCACGTGCAGGACAATATAGGTTAGTATCCCACGCCTTTGGGGATCCTTTTTACATTACCTTTTAGCAAATTTCAAATCTTTTCAACCTTCAAGTCAGGGATGACATTTTATTCATCATCTCTGCTCTTGACATTATCTACTGAGAGTTTTGGTCAGAAATTTCTATCGAGACCAATGATAACCCAAAGACCTCCCTTGCCAAATACATTCATACCTTACCTAATTGGCTACTTCATCGTATGATCACCTTTTATGTCAATGCAAGAGGTGATGGTAATGAGAAAGTATTCCAAAATTATATAGCCTTTCTCTTCTACTTGACTAAGAAGAAACGAATTCAAACTAGTATGTATCTTATGGATCAATTGATTCATATAATACACAAGAGTCAATTTCTTCTTTCTTCACATGTTACTGTCATCTATCATTATGTCGATGCTCTTAATGAGGAAAATGAAAAATTCCTCACTAGGAAGTTTTTACCATCACAAAACTTTCTAGACCTACCCTACCTCAAGAACGTTAAGCCTATTCACCCTAATTCATACACTTATACCTTAGGTGTATTTAAGGCAAATAAGTTAGATACTTCATAAGACTCCAAAAGGAATAGGCTAGTTATCGAAGAAGGGGCTCAATCCATTCCACCTCCTCAACCTAAACCCAAAGCCATAATCTCTTTTGCCTCCATCGACAAGAAGATTGACAAGATGATGAGCATGATAAAGAGAAGATTTCTCCCACTCTCCCACCACTATGTTGATTTGGTGGATCTTCAAGAGAAAGTTGGTGCTACCTTTTGCTACCTTTCAAACTTTGAAGATTGGGAGGACACACCTGAAGAAGAGGATGGAGAGGAGGTTGAGTTCTAGAGATGATGAAAGTTCTCAGATTTGCTAGCTTGTTACTGGTTTTTAGAAATTATCATTTATTTCATTATTTTTGTAAAGATTGTTATCCTACAGTTTAAATATATAAAAGTGTATTTTTTATCTTTTACAATTGATTGATCCATATGTTATGTGATTGCTCTTATTTAATTCTTATACTTATTTGATCTTTATGATTATTTTATCTCCATTTCATTTAATCTTTAAACTATACCTTTTTTTTTATCTTACCAAAGGAGGAGAGAATAATAATGTGCATAAAAGGAGCATAAGTTGAAGGGGAGACATACCAATATGAGCATTCATTTTTCAAACTTACAATTCTTTAATTATTTGATCATCTCATTTTTTTAAAATCATTGACCATCCCAACTCCACACTCATGCAATTCATTTCTTTAACTAAAATTAATCTAAGTTGTCAAAATAAAAAAGGGGGAGATTGTTGGACTAGTTTGGTCAAACCTAAGTCATAAGCCTCTTTTGATATTGATAATAGAGATTGAGTAGTTCTAATGTTTTGTTTAAGTGTTGTTTTGCAGTTGAAAAGATATTGTCTTATTGGAAGTTGGATGGAAGCCAAAAACTTTAACTTCGAGTAAGACATCCAAATTTGCAGCCAATATCCCCTAATTTGTGACCATGACCTTATAATCGTGATTCTGCTGAGGGAAGCTTGATTGACTTATAAAGAGATTAGCGGTGGTGTTCGTATATGAAGTCGTAACTGTAAATTTCATAGCTAATATGAGGGAACCAAATCATGTCAAATGTCTAAGGCAATCGTTGGAATATAAAAAATCATGATGTCGAAGTATCTATCATGACCGCGACTCAAAAAAGTGTTGTATGCTCACCAAACAAAATAATTTACAGTCTCTGTCGTGCCTAATAAGGAATTAAATCGCCACTACATCTTTTGGTTGGATGGTCAAATACAACGATTATATTTCTTAAGTAACCAATGGGTGGAGGACATGTGGATTGGCCTTAGATACGAAACGAGGCTATCTTTCATGATTTCAAGCTTTCCAGTATAAATTAGGAAATTACAACAACGAAATGCCAGTTATGACCATGACTTTTATCTGATAGACATTTAATGCAAAATCTGCCTAGCTTAACTTAGAGATTTACTCATAGATTATTAGTAACGACTCTTTGGTGGATGTTGCCTATAAATAGTCCACCAAACATATGTAAATGTAAGAGAAATTTATTTATTGTAACTAAACTCTTGCAAATTTACTACTCATTCTTCTTATTCTTATTTATGAGTTATTGATTGTTTGGTCTTAGCATTAAACACCTCTATAATTGGGTTGAGAGTTAGCCTAGCTTCTAAAACTCTTGTAATAGGTTAAAGTGTGAACCTATCCAAAACATTTGAGTGAGGTTTTATGTGAGCCTAAAAACATAAATTGTAAGGGTTGTGTGTGAGCCATAAAACACAAATTGTATAAGATAAGTGTGAGCTTGGAAACTCCATTTTTATTTGAGTGAAATACCTAATTGTGAAGAATTGAGGAGTGGACGTAGGGTTTGTTAACACCCAAACCACATTAAATATCTTGTGTTCAATTTATCTACTCATTATTTATCTAATCTTCTTACCCTCCCTCCAAAATTTTTAATTTCCCACCAATTCAACCTCCTTTCTTGGTGTATTAAGGGCAATAGCCTCTATGGCAACAACATATGATAACCTATGTGTCAATAACATTTGATAACCTATGTGGCATTAAAGATTAGAAATTCTTTATTTAAAGCATGGACGGGATGATAGGTTATTTATATTTAAATGTTTATTGTGCTATTTGTGATTGAAGTTTCATTAAGTGTTTATTTACTAAGTGTGCAAGCTCACTCCTTCACATTTAATTTTCTTTCAGAAAGAGTAGGATAGAGATTGCATCCAACCAGTATTTTGAAGTTGTTGTCTAACAGTCTGATAGAGGTTAAGCCAATATGCAATTGTTTTAGTGTTCTATTTTTTTAGCCATCTATGTTTTAATGTAAGCAGTTACTATGCTGCAATATAAGACATATAAAGTGTTCAAAATAATGAAGAAGGGTCTTTTAATGATAATAAGAAGTAATGAGAGAATTTTAATGATGTTATGTCACTTTAGTACTTTATGCTCTATGAATGAATTAATGTATAAACTTTAAAAATTATTATTGAGTGCAAATTAACAACTCAAACTACTTAACAAACTTAGCAAAGTTAGATAAACAAAATCTAGGAATTGGGATGTCATATTTTAGTGGTATTATGGTTTTGTAGGCATGTGTAATGTGAATGTGTGGTATATGATATATGCATTATGTTAATACTTACATGCATTGGCATATAGTAGTATGAATGCACCTTGTAGAGTTCATTCTAGCTAAGTGGTGAAGGATGAGTCCACTCATGCATGTGAGCATGTTGAACATAGCTCATGCACCTTGTAGAGTTCGTGCTAGCTCATGCACGTAAGGTTTATAGAGAATATTGAGATGTTAAGGAATAATCTAGCTGCTGGTGTAAACTTAAGTATCATAAAGTTTGCTAAGATGATGTAAAGATTTATTACACAGGTATATGTAGGACTTATTATAAATAAGAATTATGACAGATTGAGAAAGCAAAAGACAATTAACTTTGAGGGCATTACATATCCTACTAAAGCTGAGGAGTGGCTTATAAGAACTAAGAAAATCTTGAATAGGTTTAAATGTACCCTAAAGCAAAAGCTAAAGCATGCCATATCTTTGTTTTAGCATAATGCCCTAAATTGGTGGGAGACTATTCCACATAGCACTACTCCATCGATGACTTTAACCTAGGATGATTTTCCAAGGGAGTTTGCAAATAAATACACATAAACGGTGTATATAAATGAGAAAAATATGGAATTTTTCTAATTAAAGTAGAATAACATGATGGTGGTAGATTATGAGGTATAATTTGTTAAACTTTTGAGATATGCCCTGAAGTATAGGGCTACAAAAGAATTGAAGTTTCAAAAGTTAGAGAGGGGACTAATGTTATAAATTCATTGATTATCAGTTAAGCAAGATAATTATACTTCACTATTATCAACAATTATTTGATTTGAAGAGGTGATCAAATAGAATAATGTAATTAAGGCTAAAAGGAAGAGAAGTTCAATAAGATGGAGTGGATAATTAAATAGATAAATAAAAAAAGGTGGTTTAACATTGTCTGGTGGATCAAAAATTAAAGTAAAGGTTATAGTTTGCTAAGTATATCAAAATCAATAGCATATGGTAGAGGTAGCTATGGTAGTTTTCAAGGCTCAAAGGGTAGGAAAGGAACAGTTAGGAAAGTGGGTAGAGGTGTAGATCTAATTTATATTAATCATGGAAGAACTCATCTTGGAGAGTGTTAGAGACCTAAAAGGCTTACTTGTTATATTATTGATGGCCAGGCCATATGACTTAAGATTGCCCAATGGTATATATGACTATAAGAGAGTCTAAAGTAGTTAGGCAAAGTAATGTTAGAGAGAATGTTCATGAAATAATGGAAGAAAAGGCCTAAGTAGAGGTAGAGGTAAAAGGGGACATGGTGGGACAACTTTAGTTCTTAATGGTGGACAAGTAGCCCATAATCAAGCTTATGCTAGAGCTTATGATATTACCATCAAAAGGCTCCAATTAGTTCTTAAAGTTATTTCTAGTTTAATTTTTATTTTTGATTTAAACAATATTGTTTTGATATACCAAAGATTCATTCATTCATTTATGTTTTTTAGAATTTACATCATGGGTGCATTGTGTAGTTGAATATTTAGGATATGATTTATGTGTTTTAATGCCTGTCAAAGGTAATGTAATTATAAACAAAGTGTGTATAACTTATCTAGTGCTAGTTTGTGGTGCCATATTCCCCACAAATTTGATATTGAGGAACTTTAAGGATTTTGATGTTATTTTGGATATAGACTAGTTAGAGAAACATCATATAGTTATAGATTGTCACACTAAAGAGCTAATGATTGTATATTTAGGATAATTAAAAGTTATATATGTTATAGAGTGCAAAACTATTCAAACATGTATAATCTCAATTCTTTAGGGATTTCAATTAATCAAAAAAGGTTGTGATGCATTTATCGCAAGTGTAATGGATGCTAGCATTCCCAGTTTAATGTCGGTAGACATTCTTTATAATATCCCCATCCACATTCATTGGTGTTGTCACATGAACATATTCATTGCATAAATTATTTTAAACTACACATGAACATAAAACATTGGATAAATGGTCATTTAGACGTGTGAATTGGATAAGCACGACGATGACACTTGCAGCATTGCATTTGGGACACTTAAGCGTATATGTAATGTTTGTATAGTTGCATGGGAAATTATTTTATATTGTGTGCATGTTATAGCATCATAAATAATTATGTTATAGAGCTTATTTTAAAGTATAAGGAGCATCTAGGAATTAGGAGATGGATGGAGGTGTTTAAGGAGTGAAAAAGGGGGACTAAAAGAGGAAAGTGAACTTCCAACAAATAAGAATGCAACACCATGATTTTGTCTTGTTACAATAGGTTTATAAGTGGAATTTTTTACCATTTAGGATTAGAATACAGAGCTTAGATGTGAGGTACAATAGAAGAAAGAGAGAGCTAAGGAAGAAAGAAAGGAAAGAAGAAGAATAAAAAGGAGAGGGAGAAGAGTGAGTTGCCTAAGGAGGAAGCCTAAGGTTTTTTGGTTATGGGACAATAGGTAAGTTAATTTATCTTATTCTCAAATGAAATTAACCCTTCATGACATGTTAATCATGCATGGTTAGTAAGAACTATGGAGTATTTGTGGTAGAACTATTGGATGGAAACTTAAATTCAAAAGAACAATAGCTGATTGTGTTGATTTTATTATTACAATAGAATTTTGTACCCATTATTTCATAACTCTAGAAGAGGAATTAGAGAAAAATAAAAATATGAAAGTTGTAGCTTCAGGCCTCATCTAAATTCATATAAAATAGTTTTTCTTGATTTGGTGTGTGTGAGGAGTTATGGTTCCTTAATTAGAGCTGGTTCACAACTAATCGAAATCACCTCAATCTTTATGTTTTCTTCTATTTTGATGGCCATAGGTTCTGATTTTGACAAAGTGTAAAACATGAAATTTGTAGGGTTATATATCCTATAAACACCTGTAAAGTAGTTTAGGTTAATTTATTATATGAAAAGAGATATGGCTCATTGATTGTGATTGATGTTGTACTCGGATGAAACCTCACTTGTCTTTTAATTATGTTTTCCAAGAATTTGATTGCCATAGATTAAGAATTTGGTGATGTGTTAAACTTGAAAGTAGTAAATTTATATATTATCTACATGAGTGTAAAATTTTGTTTCCAAATTTTGTATGGTTGTTGAGATATTGCCCCTCCATTATGACTGATTATCACCATGTTAAAAACCTGCTCACCTTGAGATTGGTCCTTTGTTTTGGTGACCATATAGACTGAATTAGACAATGAGTAAAACATGAACAATGTTCCTTTATTTGTTTTGTAACTTATGGTAAATCATTTTTTCAATTTGATTTGTACAATTTGAGATATACCTAAGAATGTAAAACCTACTTAGACTTAGATGACATTGAAATAGAGTAAAATTAAAAAATTCACCCCATTTTATGTGTCTTATATTGACATGAATTTTGAATATAATGTATAATTATGTGTCTAGTTTATTTGAAAAAGAATTAAGTCTTTTGGATAAGTATATCCAAAATTATTGCTGTTAGAGTATAGCAAGCTCAGACTGCCATATAAGGAAAAACATGCATAAACACTAGGTACACTTGCATGGATCATGCCATAGTTGCATACCAAGCATTCATAATCATTTTGGCCTACTTATGACCATGTATAGGATCTCAACACTTTGAGGGAGACCTAGAGAGAGAACCAAACCTACCGTAAAGGTTGGTTACATAAAAAGGTGAGTAAAAACCACAATTAGATTCAATGTGTGTGCGTGTGATAATTTTATGATATGATTATGTTCTATTATATGTATATATGATTGAATTGTTACATTTTACATGTGAATACAAGTCAAATGAGAATCATATGCTCTTAATGATTACTTGGTACAATTTGTGAATGAGCACTTGCACTTGGAACAAAAAGGGTGTTGTGATCGGCTTGTCAAACACTTACAAATTCCGTGGAAGATGGACCAATAGGTCCCATTGGCACATGTTATTGATCAAATGAATCACTTTTTATATGCTGGTCAGCAAAGTCAAATGTCACTTGAATCAAATAAATTCTCAGGAACAGTGTTTGCCTTGCATGGTCACGACAAAAATTATTCTATTGCACTTGCACTTACATAGTCAAATGTTATACTTGTAATATATCTTGATGATAATTGATTGTTGGCTATAACATAAGAATCTGATTATTATTTTTATTCATTAAGTCATGACTCACCAAATCATAATTATATTTTTCAAATACAGAAGAATAAGAATTGGACACTCTGGTGCTTAGAGTTTTGCATTGAGACACATGGACCACAAGTCATCGGCTGAATTCTAACTCCCTCTCTCCTTGTGTCATGTACACACATTTAGATAGGAACTAGTTATGGTCACTAGTATTGACATTAGTTAACATATAAGTATATTAAATACATGTTCGATTGTGTATGTATAATGAATAACACCTTTATGCATATGTATTTTGGTCATGAATGCTATGAGTTTTGTAAATGAAAATGGTTGTTACATTCTTGTAATGAGATAGTTTTTAAAAGTATTTCTTGATGATTTGTAATGACCATTTTCATTACAAAACTTGTAGCATTCACGTCCAAAATACATATGCATAAAGGTTTTATTCATCATACGTACATAATCAAACATGTATTTAATGTACATATATGTTAACTAATGTCAAGACTAGTGACCATAACTAGTTCCTATCTAACTATATATACATGACATAAGGATAGAGAAAGTTGGAATTCAGCTGACGACATGTGGACCATGTGTCATAATGCAAAACTCTAAGCACCAAAGTGTCCAATCCCTATTCTTTGGTATCTGAAAAAAATAATTATGATTTAGTGAGTTGCGACTCAATGAATAAAAACCATAATCAGATTCTTATGTCACAGCCAACAATCAAATATAATCAGAATACATTACAAGTATAACATTTGACTATGCAAGTGCAAGTGCAATAGATTACTTTTTGTCAAGACCATGCAAGGCAAACATTACTCTTGGGAATTCATGTGATTCAAGTGACATTTGATTTTGCTGCCAGCATATAACAAGTGATTCATTTGTTCAATAACATGTGCCAATGGGACCTATTGGTCCATCTTCCATGTGATTTGCAAGTGTTTGACAAGCTGGTCATAACACCCTTTCTGTTCCATATGCAAGTGCTCATTCACAAATGGTATACTAAGTAATCATTAAATGTAACATCCCTAGCCACATTCATTGGCATTATCACATGAATATATGCATTAGATAAATAATCATTTAGAAGCATCGTTGTAGTTGGGGACACTTGAACATATATGTAGTGTTTGTATAGTTGCATGGAAAATTGTTTTATGTTGTGTGCATGTTATAATATCATAAATAATGGTGTTTTAGAGCTTAATTAAAAGTATAAGGAGTATCTAGGAA
>CATIWR010201983.1:0-17795 GCA_949677035.1 Omphalea diandra | reverse complement strand
AGTTCTCCAATGCCTTCCAAATACCATGAGCAATTTAGCAATGTTGAACCCTTTCAATTTCTTCTATTGAGAGAGAACTTAAAAGGATTGTCATGGCTCTTTTATTTTTGCCATTAGATCTTCTGTGTGTTTTAACCCATTTTTTTTTAAGGATTAACTTCTCACTCTCATCCACCACTTTGATGGGTGGCTTCCACTCTTTAGCAATAATATTCCATAGATCCCACTACATCAATATCTAGATAGATCTCTATCATATACTTTTAATGCACATAGTCTACTTTATCAAAATAAAGCTCGAGGTGAGTGTGGATTCCTTCTTATGCCATGATCTTAACTCACATAATTAAGGTTTTTAGTGAGACTTGGTTATGATACCACTTGTTGGCTGAGTACACTAAGAAGGGGGGTTGAATTGGTGGTTGTTTTTAAAATTAAGAAGGTGAGTTCAAGTGGTTTAAAGGTAAAGAAGAAGATGAGAAGAAATAACACAAAGGTTTATAGTGGTTTGGGTATTAACAAACCCTACGTCCACTCTCTAATTCTTCACAATTGGATATTTCACTTCACTAAACTGGTGTTTCCAAGCTCACACCAAACTTCTGTAACTTGTGTTTATGGCTCACACAACAACTTTACAACTTGTGTTTTTTAGGCTCACATAACAACCTCTTTCACGTGTTTTGTATAGGCTCACACTTCAACCTCTTACAAGATTTTGAATCTAGGCTAACTCTCAACCTCTTACAATGGTGTTTATTGCTCACACCTAACAATTAATAACACATAAATGAGAATAAAAATTGAGTAGCAAATTGGCAAGAGTTTGGTTACAAATTAATGAATTCTCTTGTATTTACATTTGTTTGGTGGAGTATTTATAGCCCACATCCACTAAAGAGACATTACTATTTGTGCTAGGTAGTTTTTGCATTAAATGCTTATCAGACGGAAGTCGCGATCGCTACTACTATTTTGTGATAGCAAATTTTCAATTTACATTAAAGAGTTGAAAATTATGATAGAGAACCTTGTCTTGTGTCTAATGGCTAGTCCACATGTTAGCTGCTCATTGATTGTCCAAGAAATGTAGCCCTTATGTTCTACTTGTTTTTTAAAAGTCATAGTCGCAAGTTATTTTTACCTTGGGCATGATTAAGACTGTGAATTCCTCTGTTGGAAGAGGACCTTACAGCTTCTAGAGTCGCGGTCATGACCATAAATTCGCCCTCGTGATTTGTAATCTTCAACGGACACCTTGGACACTTGGCGTGTTGTGGCTATGACTTTGGTTCTCTCCTTTATCACTATGAAAGTCACGGCCGCGAATCTAGATGCGATACCCACCGCGAATTCCTCTATGACTCAAGCTCACTTTCTTCGGCTAAGTAGCAGTTGTGAATTCCACAGCGAATTTCTCTAGCCTAGCTTCATCCATCCTTATGACTGATTCGTGGTCGCGATTTAGGATAGACACACTGCAAATTTGGATGAACTTCTCAAAGTTAGAGATTTTAAATTTCATCCAACTTTCAATACAAAAAACTAACTTTGAATATGCAAAACAACACTTAATAAAAGTATTAGAACTGATCAATCTCAATTGTTAAGATCAAAAGATGTTCATGACTTAGGTTTAACCAATCTAGTCCAACACCTTGGCTGTCTGCTCAACTTGCCTACTCCAAGTAAAATTTCTTGTTGCTTTCTTTATTACATGGATTTATGGGGAAGTGAAAGTTGGGAGGTTTGTTGGGATTGTGTCATGCAAAATATTAGACTAAATGTTAGCTTATGAGGCTTTTGGATCATTGGGAAAGGCCATGGCCAAAGGTTTAGAAGGTTTATATGATAATCCACACTCACCGTACCAATGATGTTGTGAGACTTACCACAGTGGTTAGTTTGGGTGATTCGGGTTGAATAACGATGGATGGCTCAGGTGACTGTGGCTAAGTTCCTACAAGAAAACAAAGGCGAGGGGGAATTTGGCTTGTTGTTGGAAGCCCAGTTTGATGCTTAAGTCAGTAATATGCTAAAGAGAGAAAGTAAATGTAAAATGTGAGAGATACCTGGTGGTGCCCTTTATATAGTGGCTAGGGATGTCTACTTCCTTACTATGTTAGCACTTGAACTCTTCATGTTCAGTGATTATTTCCTTATGAGAGTTGTCTTCCTTAATAAGAGAGAAATTTTTTCTAATAAAAGATAGTATTCCTATTCAGGATGAGCTATGGTTTGATTATACTAAAGTGGGCGAACTACGTTCGCATGTGCGCTTTAGGTCTGGCCAAGCTACACTGGTTTGTTGTAGTGGTGAAGACCAAATTGGGATTCGTGTATGGCCCATATTTACTTGGATAGTATCACTAATCATTATGAGAGAATTTTAAGAATAATAGATGGTTATATAACATCTTATAAAGAAAGAATTGATACACAACATCGATTCTATTATGCTATATTTGCATGGAGAATTAAAACTGAGCACAAAAATGTGAAATCTTTATACTGAATTAATTCGAATTGAACTGCATTGAAACAAAAAAAATTTTGAATTAGACTATTTTGATTTTTTTTTATATAGGATGGACAAGGAATTTTATTGTGATTGAATAAAGTTGAACTAAATCGAAATCGTCTATATATATATATATATATATATATATATATATATATATAATTAGTGAGTGGCAGGAGTTTAACCCTTTTACTATTAAAATTTTTATATATTTTTTTTAACTTATTACTTATTATTTAACTTATACAATATAGATATATTAATGTTCATTAGGAAATCTATTTAGCACTTATAAATTATTTGTTGAAATAATTAATTATTTAAAATAAAAATTGAACTTCTAAAATTCACCTAGTGTATAGATATTAATGGTAATGTTGTTTAAATTGTATTCATTTTGAAAAAAAATGAAAAGTTTCAAATTTTTGAGTTTGTTTGGATAACAAAATTGACTTTATAATTGAAATTCAGAATTGAAATTGGACTACATGATTCTAATTCTATTGTTTGGATAATTCATTTACAATTAGAATTATAATTCTCTATCAATTTGATGGAATTTAAAATATTAATTCTAATTCATTTTTAAATTCTAAAGTCAATTTAAAGGAATTAAAATTCTAAATCATTGAAAAATTGTAATCAAATTGCATCAAACTGAATTAAATCGAACCAAATCAAATTAAATTGAAACGAATGAAATTGAAAATTGAAAATTTAAAATACAATTTGAATTAAACTCAACTGATCATAAATCAAATAGAATCAAATCGAACTAAATTGAAAAATTAAATTTTTATGACTGAATTAATTTATAAATCAAACTTAAGTGGATTGATTTAGTTTAGTTTAATTATAATTTGGTTTGGTTTTGGTTTGAATTGATTTTTTAAAAAAAAACAATTTAAAATATTTTTAACATAAATAATAATTCTTATAATATATTTTTAAATATTTTAATATAAACACTATATTTTTTATTTTTTTTATATAAATAGTATATTTTAAATAGAGCCAAACCATCTCAGTTTGATTTAATATATTTTTTATTTTATTTAATTTTAAATACATTTAATTTGGCTCAACTAAAATTTTTTTATTTAAAAACTGAACCAAATCGAATTTACCAATTTTTTTTATAAAAAAATCAAAATAAATTGAATTCATCTAACTTTTTAAAAAGAAATCAAATTGATCCAAATCAAATTTATATATAAATCTATCATACAACAAAATATTCACTTATTATTTTAGTCTTCTAAGATATTGAGATAATATTTTATATAAAAAATATTGAATTAGTCTCACATAAATCACTTTTCTAAATTGTAATATTTTTAAAATAATTTTAATCTAATTCTCATAAAAAAAACATTATTAGTTTGAGTTAAATTATTTGAAGGTAAAATGTTATTTTGCATATTTTTATCTCCTTATATATTTTATAATTAAATTATATTTTGTTATTTTATATGTCCAAAATTAAATTAAAGTTTATAATTTTAGATTTTTATAATTTTAAATGTCAAAATTATCATTATAATTTTAGCAATGTGTTTCTATAATCTAAATACTAAAATTGAAATATCAATTATAATTCTAGCTCAATTTCAATTCTTTTACTTTACAATCCAAATATTAAATTATAATTCCAACTCAATTATAATTCTTACAGAATTAAAATTATAATTATAATTATAAATTCAAATTTCAATTCTGATTTTGAAATCAAGTAATAGATTAAAAAATAAGGGCACTAAATATTCAAACTATATTTGATTAAATAAAACTATCCCAAAAAAATTATCAAATCAATTTGTCTACAAAATTGAGGTGATACTAATTCTTTACAGATTAATTTTCTAAATATTTGAGATGAGAATGGAGATTTTGAAAATTTCATCTCGTACTGTGCTCATCCCTATGCAAAATTATTAGAAATTTGTTGGCATGTTCATCTGTCTTAAAGAGGATGTTTTTGAGTGTAATGATTGAGGTGTTTTTTTTTTTTTTAATTGCTCAGCAATTTTTTAAATCCTTTAATAGTTTTGGGAACTAACAAATTCCTAGCATTGAAGGGAGAGAATCGTAATATATAAGTTTTTTGTCTAAACATTGAATGTAAGAGATTTTTTTTAGCGGAAATAGTTTAAATAAATAATTCACTGTCAAAGTATCACCACTTAATTACCTTTGTACTAAAATGGCAGTATACTATAGGTATGATTAAGGTTTTAAATTGTGGTCAATGACATATGGTATACGTATTCCTATATCATAATTAAAGTGTAATAATCACAATCGATTATGTTATAACTATTTTTGAAAAATTACAATATGATTAAAATTAATTTTATAATTAGCGTTTTAAAAAAATTAGAGATGTTTACATATAGAAAATGATTTTTTATTTTTTATGTTTTAGAAAATATTTGCTATGAAAAATAATTTTCATTAGAAACCATGTTCATTTATTGAAAGTAGAAAATTATTTTCTATTTAAAACATTATAAAGTATATATATTCATTATCCCTTCGTTAGTTTGTTTTATTATTATCTATATTAATAGTTTTCTAAAATAATATAATATAAAATTAAAATTAAAAATATAAAAATTTGTATTCATAAATTTTTGTATAATAAATTTTGCCCATTTATTTCAAAATTTATATTATTAATATTATTAAATTTTTTAAATGAAAAAATTATAAAATACTTTTTTAAAAAAATATTATGAAGTGAAAGACATTATACTTTTATATATAGAAGAGTTATAATGAAAATTTAGTATATGAAATTTAAAAATATAAAAATAAAAAAACTGTCCAAATATAAAAATTAAAAAGAATGGTTAATTATTTTAAATCTGTAACATTTTTCATATTTAATTAAGTCGTCACTTACTTTTTAATATTATATTAAGTCATCCAGTCATCCTTCAATTTTACTCTAGTGTACTAATAAGTACTTCCAACGTTAGAAAATCCTTTTTTTTATTAAATTCATAAGAACATCAGAATAACTTTTTAGTATAATAAGACAAACTTGAGAAATCACTTAGTATAATATTGAAAAGCGAGAAAATAATTTAGTTAAATGTAACAAAAGATAGAGAGCATATCTAAGGACCTCATAATGACGCCTTGGAGGTTCAAGGGGCAACTAAGGATTAATTGGTCAGAAAACTCCTGGTTAATGGAGGCAGTGTGATGAAAGTATTAACAGGCCAAAAGTATAATGCCATAAGAGGCATGCTAGCAAACCTCAAGAGAGTTAGCAAACTTTTTGTGGGGTTAGGATTAAAGCAACTGAAATTAGCAGGAGTCATAATTTTGACAATGGAAATGACTTCCATTGTAAGAACACTTTTGCACATTCTAAATAAAGAATTTCCCTATAATGGTATTCTTGGTAGGCTTTATCTTTATGAGTCAATAGCGGCACATAGCATCAAATACCTTACCATGAAGACACCCACTAGTTATGGTGACTATGTAAGGGGACCAGAAGGTGGCCTATGAATGTAACCACCTTGCTCTACACCTAAGAGTATCATTTTCAAAAGATGTTTTGATTGATCCTGAGCAAAAGGAACAATTTGAATTAATGGATAAACTAACCAAAGTCAATATCTCTAGTAACAAAATAGTTAAAATAGGTGCAAACATGAGTCAGGTAATGATTGATTGAATGAGTCAAGTCACTCAGTAGAACATTAGGACGTTTGCCTCCAAACTAGAGGAAGGAATCCATCCATTGGTTGCATAACATCGACTAAATATGGACCCAAAGGCAAAACTAATGAAACAAAAGAAAAGGTAATTCACCTCGAAGAGATAACAAGCCATGGTTGAAGAAGTGTTTAAACTCTAGCATGTTGAATTCATTAGAGAGGTAAAATATACTAGTTGGATGGCTAATGTTGTGATGGTCAGGAAACCAAACAATAAGTGGTGAATGTGCGTTAACTTTGTGGATTTGAACAAGGCATGCCTAAAGGATAACTACCTATTGTTAAACATCGACCAGCTGATAGACTCCACCGTGTGTTTTCAAAGGTATAGTTTAGTCATTGCTGCTCAAAAATACCACCAAATACCAATACACACGAAAGATAAGGAGAAGACCTCTTTCATGATGGACCAAGGCACCTACTACTATATGAAGATGCCTTTTGATCTTAAGAATGTAAGACCCACCTATTAGAGGCTGATGAATTTCATATTCAGAAATATATCGATAAAAACATTGAAGTTTATATAGATGATGTTATTGTAAAAAGTAAAACTAATGAGTCTCATGTAGATGATTTGCAAAAGGTTTTTAATATCCTAAAAAGGTATGACATGAAGTTAAACCTAGACAAGTCCACATTCAAGATAATAGCAAGCAAATTCCTTAGATTTATTATCTTAAAACAAGGAATCAAATTGAACCCTAAAAAAATGCAGGCTATCTTAGATATGAAACCACTTTAAACAGTAAATGAAGTACAAAAGCTAAATGAAAGATCATTGTGCTAAGATGATTCATCTTTTGTTCGGTGAAAAGACTCTTCCCATTCGATAGGAGCCTAAAAAAATCAAGCATTTTAAGTGGTCAGAAAATTGCCAAAATGTTTTTGAGGATCTCAAGGCATTCCTTAGCACTCTACCGTTATTAAGCAGACTTAAGGTATAAAAAATCCTCTACCTTTATCCGGTGAACAATATGGAGATAGGGGCATTTGTTCTAATCCAGGAGGTCGAATGGGAATAATATCTAATATACTACACCAATCATGTTCTCTGGGGAGTAGAATTCTAATGCCCTAAGTTGGAGCAGCTAGCTATGGTCTTAGTAGTCAGCAGTGAAGTTAAGACTTTATTTTCAAGCACATATCATATTAGTACAAACAAAACCTCTAAGGAAGGCATTATAATGATTAAAAATATCTAGACAATTGGTACACTGGGCCCTTCAACTCAGTGAATATGACATTAGGTATGAACCTTGAACTGGCTTAAAGGCCTAATATTTATCTGACTTTGTTATATAGATGATAGGGGCGATCAAGTAATGGCTCAGCCTAAAGAATAGTGGACACTATATGTGGATGGAATGTCTAATGAAAATAGAGCCAAGCCAGAATTATCTGCTAAGGCCTTGGTAAGATCAAAACACTTATGTCATAGCTTTAAACTTTAAGGTTATTAACAATGTTATAGAGTATGAAGCCCTCGTTACTGGACTCACCCTCGCTTTAAAAGTACAAATAAAGGAATTGCACATGTATAGTGACTTCATGTTGGTGGTTAATCAAATTATAAGAGACTTCTAAATGAACGATAACAACTTGGCTAAGTACTTAAAAAAGCGCAAACAGTTGTTAGAAAAGCTCTCCTAGTTTGAAGGAATATGAAGAATTAGTAGGATCCTTTAAGAGGAGAATAAATAAGCAAACATACTAGCTAAAGTCACAGTAGAATAAGGAGAGATGTTTTAAAACCTCCAATTCAAAAAGGAGAGGCTCCATCTCATTGTTACAGAACAAGAAATTATGAATGTGTTAGAACTAGACAACTAGATGAGATTGATCATTCACTACCTCAACAAAGGAGAACTAGTTGACGACTAAACTAAATCCATCAAGATGCAGAAGAGAGTAGTCAGGTACTCTTATCATAATAGGGTACTATATAGAACATCTATCACATATCCCTAGATCAAATGTGTCTCTTAGAAGGAAGGTAATTATATTCTTCAGGAGATACACGAAGATTTTTGTGGCACGCATGAAGGATCACACACTATAACCCACAAAGCACTACTCCAAGGGTTCTATTAGCCCACGATTAATGAGATTAAAAGACTTAATATTTATTTATGAAAGGTGTCAAAAACATGATAGGATCCCTAGAGTCCCTCCCAATTACATAGCAAACTAACATCACTAACCCTTAAAGTTTTGCATATAGGGAATGGACATTCTTGGTCTTTCCTTTAAGCAACAGGATAAAGAAAGTTCATCATCATCACCATCAACTGTTTCACCAAATGGTTGGAAGCTGAAGCAATTGAAACCATCACAACCAATAAGGTAGAGAATTTCTTCTAGAAAAAGGTTATATGTAGGTTTAGCATTCCCAATACCATTATTACAAATAATGATAAATAGTTTGACTACGATAGCTTTAAGTAGTTCTGTTGTAATTTCCACATCATCTTATGATTTATCTTATTGGTTCATCCCCAGACCAATGGGTAGACTGAAGTCATCAATTGAACCATCCTCAACGATCTCAAAAAGAGTCTCAACAAAGCTAAAAGAGAATGAGGCCAATAATTACTTCATATTCTCTAAATATATCGAAGGACCTTTCAAAAGGCATATAGAGAATCATTACTCATACTCGTATATAGTGTGGAAGTAGTCCTCTCAGTAGAAATTGACATGACTAATCCCAAAGTCTAACACTTTGATTAGGATATCAATGATGAAGGGGCAAACTCCATATTGATCTACTAGAAGAATGCAAAGAACATGCAACTATCCAAATAGTAACACATAAGGCCAAGATTGCTCAATATCACGATAAATGGGTTTGCCAAAGATCATTTTGACTAGGTGACCTATTACTTAGAAAAGTTGACATAAGCAAGGGGATAATAAGGTAAGAAAGCTTGAAGCTAATTAGGAAGGTCCTTACCTGGTTGTAAATATAACAAGAAACAATGCCTACTAGTT
Source organism: Omphalea diandra (assembly GCA_949677035.1). NCBI lineage: Eukaryota > Viridiplantae > Streptophyta > Magnoliopsida > Malpighiales > Euphorbiaceae > Omphalea > Omphalea diandra. The sequence continues at coordinate 8,546 of CATIWR010201983.1, read as the reverse complement.
AGTAACTCTAGAAAGACAATAGATTCATAGATTCTAAAATATAGATAATTGTGTGTAAGTATTGTCAATGAAGTATTCATTCAGTTCATATATATTATGTAATAAGGGTTCAACCCTCAAAAAAATCATTTATTTCTTAAATTAAGGGTTCAACCTTAGAAAAGCCATTAATTTCCTAAGTTAAGGGTTCAACGTTAGAAAGCCATTAATTTCTTAGGTTAAGTGTTCAACCATAAATGAAGCCACTAGTTTTCTAAGTTAAGGTCTCTGAATAAAAAGGCATTTATTTCTTAAGTTAAGGGTTTACCCCCCCTTTTCCCAAAAAAAAAAGAAAAAAAAGACTATTAATTGGCCTAACTTAAAAGGTTCGGATGTAATAAATTTAACATTCATTAGTATACATCCATCGATGTGATAGGTTCAGTTCTATAAAAGTATAGTCATTCAACAATCTATTTTAAGGGTTCAACTCTATCTAGGTTTGATTTAAACTTATTTAATTTTTTTTTGGTCTTTTTATTGCTTGAGTTCTCTTGAAAGAACACCATTTGATTAAGCAAATTATTGGTTGGAGTTATTATTTCATTAGTTGATGGTTAGTTAATGATTATATACATACAGACATAGGAGATGTAAAAGGAAGAATTGTTCATTCATCATCAAATTTATACAAGTATGAAATTTACAGACATAAAAATTATAAAGTACAAAGGCATTAAGGAGCTAAAGCATTCTCATCAGCCGGGATGCCTTTTGGCGTATTGGTTAGGGTAGGGTTTCAGATGTTCATGTCAGTCTTGGATTCACCCCTTCTAGGTTCAAAAATTATTGATGGAGAATTTACCCAAGTCCAAGTGTAGACGCAGGAAGATTACCTCTTGACGTGCTAGTCTTAAAAGCTAAAATTCCACTACTAGCAACTTAACTCGAGCACTGCATTGAGAGGAAGAACCCTCTAGAGGCATAATAACTAGCGAAGCATTCCAGTCTGCTAGTTAGCCTTAAAGGAAATGGTAAGGTATGAAGTATCAAAGACGAACACCTTATCATTCTTCTTCTTATAATACTTCACTGTAGCCTAAAACAAGGCATCAAAGTCGATGGTTTCAAGCCTTGATAGACCTATGCCTGTGTCATTAGCCTTTAAGATCTTTCAAACCTCCTAGTTATACCTTTTAAACATTGAAAAGCATAAGGCAGACATCTTCACAGTAGCAATAGCTTTGTCTAACAACTATTTGAGATGACGCCATTATTTTATCGTCAAATGAGATCTAGCCATTCTTCTTCTTTAATTCTTTGCACATCTGAACCACCTGATGGCTCTACTTGCTTATCTCCATAGCGAACATTTATGGGTATCCTCTAGCTTGATGCGATGGCACTCAACCATCTTCTTAATTTTCTTCTCAATACCCTGCTATAACAAAGTTAAATGGTAAGATATAAAAAAGAAGAGAAGAAAAGTTTTTTTAAAAAAATACAAGTCTACTTATAGAAGAAGACGCCTCGACTTTTGTTCGACTCCTTTAACTTTCCCTTAGGGCTTATATGCGCCTCAAGATATGCATTGCCAAAATGTTTTAGGTCCACTGAAGGGATGTTTGCCCATGCTTACCTATCTAGCCCTAAATAAATAAAGTTTAAGAACTTATCGTAGATGATTTGGACTATCCCATTTTGGGGTTTAGGCACTCCTCCCTTGAAACCTATAGGGCCACCAATCTTTATTCTTCTTCCTCCTCCTCTTTATCCTCCTCTATTTAGAAAATAGCTTGTTTCTTCTTCTTACTCCCCTTTTTCAATTGCTTACCAGTCTTTACTATGGCAATGGAGGGAGGGGAAAGAGAAATAATAAGGATAATAACCCTTTTAGCATCAACGTCCCCCCACCACCTTCAGTCATAGAAGCGAAAGCTAGGAAGGTGAGGACAAGCTCCTCTTTGTCATTCATATTAACCTGGACATTATTAAAGAACTTCATTTTAACTACACAAGAAGAGATTTAATAATAATTAGTAATTATATAATGTAAGAAAAATAAAATGAGTACCTTTTTTTTCCTTTTTAGGACCCTTTGAATGCCTCGACCTTTTTCTCAGACTAATCCCCACCCTTAAAGTTACCCATTGGGTTCTCAACCCCTAACATTTTATTTTGAACAAACCTTCTCACATATTTCTTATAAGAAGGCTAGAAAAAGCACTCAAAAACTACCTTCATAATCTTGTTGTGCTTTTATTCACTTATGGAAATGAAAAAAGGAAAGATGGTTTATCTATGAACTTTCAGGAAATAAGGTTAAGGTCTAATATGTGTTTGATTATGAGGTACTTGTTTAGCTAATCCTTTATAGAGTAAAGAAGATCGAACATTATCTTCTTATTCGACATGAGGAAAAATGGTAGGTTAGATTATATAGGTATTGGATGCATGGGTTGGTAAGGACCAATCCTTTCACCATGTAAATTTCAATAAGACTACATAGCATCAAGATGACATTTGGGTGAAGTTGGGTTATAGAAATGAAGTAGAAGGCTAGGTAACCCATCTGAATCGAGTGAAGGGGGAAGCTAATGTCAGCGTCTAGTTACTCTTTATATGCAACTATCGTCCCCATATATAATAAACTAAGGACCTTATAGTTTAAGAAGCATGATGCTATGTACCCCTATAATTTTCCACATCTTCATCCTTAATCAAACTTTAAAAATTGCTAGTTTTGTAATTGACTAAGCATTAAACCCTTTATGCACCCAAAGAAGAAGAAAAAGAAAAAAAGAATATGAAGAAAGAACTTAGAAAGGTCAAGCAACTTAGAAATTAGAGGAAAAAGTGATCTTAATAACTCTAAGAAAATAAGAGATAGAGTAAGAGCAAAAGGAGAGAAAAAAGCATTAGAAATCTGAAAGAGTAAGAAAGGAAAAAAAGAGAGCATAGGTCACCCTTATATACTGTAGTGATAGTGTGAAGAGTCATGCCTACAATAATTACGAGTAGCCTACAGTCTCCCTCGAATCTCTAAAACCAAGGCACCATTTAGTGGTGCAGTTAATTTTTAAAAAAGAAGGAGACTTTTTAGTTAAAGGTGATTAAATTTTAGGGCACCTAAGAGGTGCATTTAATGAAGATGGAGCCATTTAAAATTACCCCATTTGGCTAAAAGATGAAGTCAGACGAGAAGATGTCCCACTGACATCAATGTCATAATAAACTATTTTGAGAGAGATTATTTATAGCCCTCATATATCCGAACACCTTATGAACCCCTGACCTATGAACAAGTAGTTTCTTTAGTGAATGAAGATCTGGAGACTGAATGGAGATACTATTCAGATAATTATAAAAAAGAAAAAATTCAATGGCTAATAACGTTCAAAATATTCAAAAGATACTCATTTCCTTAATCTTTGGAAATCATGCAGTTATGGAGACAAACATTTTTTTTTCATATCTCAACATCAGTTTAATATACTCCATGATTATTATCAATAAGTTTAAGAATATCTTAATTGGAGAAACAAGTACACAATTATAATCCCACAACTTTTGCTATCGATTACTTTCTTTTCATCCTTAACCTTTCAATAACAATTCTAACTGAAGCATCTAAGTGGCTGTGAGACTCCTAACCTCTATTAATTTTTCTTTTTATCCTTTTGCATGGTTGTCTAAACCAGTTTGAGATAAAGGATCATCATTAACAAACCGATATAAATCTAGCTTAAGAGTTTAATATGAGTTGACTAGGAGAGGATGAAATTAAAACTTTGGTTCCAATCTCCACTTTGATTAATATATCAGTTTTGGATAAACAGAAGTTTAGCACTGGTTCGCCTCACCTCACTCCCACTGGTCCATACATTACCGAAATTATATCTCTTGATAGAATCCTAAAACTGAAATAATATCAAGAACAAAAATGGGACAATGGTCTTAGATATTTTCCTTAATTTTGAACATTGAATGTTCTTTTAATGTCTTAATAATCAATGACCTCGACTTATGCACCAAGTAGGACTATCATGTATGGATAAAGGTGGCAAATGAGATGGGTCTTATTGTTTCGTGTTGGATCATTTTTGAATCAAGTCATTTTTTGAGTTGAGGTTTTGAAAATTTTATCAGGTTTGGGTTGCTCAAATTTCAGATGAGTTCAAGTCACCTATTGAATTTATATGCAAAAAGAATTTTGAATTGGATTTGGGTAATTATTATTCAATTTTTAACTATCAATTTGAATTTTTTTATTATTTATGCAATATTTTCTCATATATAATTTATTAAGAAAAAATTAATAATTTTTTAAAATTTTAATGAGATAGATTTTGATTTCATTAAATTTTTTTTATTTAAATACTTAATAAGTTGATTTTTATTTCATTAAAATTTTTTTATTTAAATACTTAATAAGTTAAATATCATTTATTTTTCTTAAGCAGATAACTATATATAATGAAAAAAAGTAATTGAACTAAGTTCATATAAAATTATATTTAAGTCATATATCATAATTTAAACTAATATACAAACAAATATATAATATCCAATGATACTAAAACACTCATTACAAAAAAATTTGTGTATTATGATAAAAAAAAATTATGAAATATCATGACCAAAAACACAATTTTCACAATTATTATAAAAAAAAAAAAGAAAACTTGTGATACATTTCTTCTATGTATTAAATTATTTAAAAAATTGTGGTAAAAATTTGGAATAATGATCTAGACAATCTAAACCTTCATATAATTGAGCCAATTATACTCTAATTTGGCGAATTGATCTTAATATACTCCAAGTCAAAATCAAAATTTAATAAAATGTATATTTAAATTTAATTTATTCGTATACTTTTTCAATTAGTTCAATCAAACTCACAATTAAGTTGAGCTTAATTAATATGATACTTTTTTTATTTAATTTAATCTCATTTTCGCTTAATTAAATTTATTATGTACTTTAATATGATGAATTTTAATTTTATAATTAAATTTAAAATTTAAAATTTTTAAAATTTGAATTATAAAATTTAAATTTATAATTCATAAAATCTCAATCTTTATTTTTTTTGAAAAAAAAATCTCTCAATTTTTTTAAAAATTTTAATTTTTATATTTTAAAAATAAAATTGTTTAAACTATGTAAAATAAAAATTTTTAAGAAATATTTTAAAAATCAATTACATGAGTTTAATTATGATGATACTTTTATTTTTTTTAATTTAATTTAATCTCATTTTTACATAATTAAATTTATTATATAATTTTGTATGATATTTTCTATTTAAATTTAAGAAGTTTAAAAATTTTTAAATTTAAATTTATAATTGTAAATCTCCCAATCTCTCATAAAATAAAATCTTTCAATCTCTCTTTAAAAATTAATTTATATATTTTAAATAATAAATTATATAAATTATTTAAAATAAAAATTTCACATGAACCTAAACATTCTCAAAAAATTTATCCTTGAAATAAAATTAAGGATATATTAGTTTATTAGTTAAATATATAAAAATAGATTTTTATAATTTTTAAAATATGTAATTAATATAAACTTAATTATTTATCAACTAAAATAAAAATAAAATTTTAATATTTTTAAAAATTATTTAAATTGAGTAAAAATAAAAATTTTGTCTTAGTAAGTTTTAAATTTAATTTTGAATATGATTGAACTAATTGAAAAAATGTAATGATCAATGATGTCTAAATATACACTTTACTAAATGCTAATTTTAATTTGAGTTACAATTGAAATCAATTTATTAAATTAGAGTGTAACTAACTTAATTAGAAACTTTAGATACAATTAAAAATTCACAAAAAAAGTTCGATATTTTTTTATTCATTAAGCCTAAAATTTTTAATCATTAAGCCCAAAATTTTTAACTCACAAGTTTTTGTTATAATAAATGTGTATACAAGATAAATTATGATATAAACTATTTTTTCCTAATATTTTATCATAATATATTGGTGTCGAATTTCTAGTGCTCACAAAATTACATATAAGAAAAAGTAATACTATTACAATAATATTTTTATCATTGTATTAAATAATTTAAAAAATTATGATAAAATTATTTTATCACAATAAATTACTTTTATTTTTATTAAATAATAACAAATAAGAAGTAATTTAGGCACATTAAAATTAATAAATTTATTAAAAAATATAAAATATCATTATATTAAAATTAAAATTAAAATTGAAGTTGAATTTGAATTTGAATTATATTAAATAATTTAATTATTTTTTAAAATAAATTTCTTTTTTATTTTAACTATTCTATCTTATATATATTTAATACTAAAATTTATCTTTTTTATATTATCATCATATCATTTGGATTAGATTATGAGTTGATCCATTTGAGTAAGTTTTAATTTAATTCGTCTAGTTAACCCTTACCCATCTTGGCTTAAAATTTTTTTAGTCATTTTGAATTCGAGTTATTTTGAGTTTAGCTAGGTTTGGATCATCTTTTTCATGTGAATTCGGATTGAATTTTTGAGTTGTATAAAAAATTGTCACTTTTATATATGAACCATACTAGTGGTCCTATTTGTAGCTTCAAAAAAAAAAATTATTGTTCCATTTGGCTACTAGTATCAAACTTTCTATATTGCATGAAAACTTCAATTGGATCACATTTTCACATTTCAATTTTCTTTTCATATATTTTGACCTATACTTTATAAATTTATCTTTTTGTAGAGCATTTTTTATTTTTCAACTTCCTTGTGTTTATGTTTCCATACAACATAAGCTCTTTAGGCATTCTTTATAGATAAATACAAAAACGGACATCACATGGTCTCTTGCAAATCTAATAGCTCATTTTCTTGTTCACAAAGTGTGCATAATAACTTATCACATTATGATGTATTATTTTCTTAACATATTAAAGTTTTAGAAAAGAAAAGAATATGTCATATAATGAATTTTTTAGTTTAATAATATTAGAATCATATTGAAAACAATAAAAATTACGAGTTGCAACTGGCCCTAAACTAATAATAATAAAAAAAGCATGTGTCTAAATGCTAAATTTTTTGCCCTATGCACTTATGAAGCACAACAAATTGAGATAAGAAAATTGAAATACACGTCGACTTGGGGCTCATTCCATAAAATAAGTTCTTCTAAGAAAAGAGATACGGGACAAGGACTAAAATTGTATAAAACAAAAATTTTACAACTTCAGAATTACAATGCATCGAGTATTCCAACAATAGAGACAAAAACTGGAAACTCGAGGGGAAAGAGAGAGAAAAGGAAGAAAACGAAAAACGGTCTATTTTGTGCTTTATTTTGCTAATGATATTTTGGAGTTTAAATTTACACTTATAGTCTTACCCCATATTTGAAAAATTATATAAGAATGAAAGAAAATAAAGAGAGAAAATAAAATTTATTTTTCTTTCTTTATTTTCTCTCCTCATGTTTGGATAAAAAAGGGAGGAAAGAAAATAAAATTGTTTCCCCCTGTTTAGAAAGTAAAATATGGAAGGAAAGAAAATTGTTATTTCATATATTTTATATTTTGCCTTTTATTTAAGAAAATAAATTATATATACTTACTAAAAATTAAAAAAAGAACTTACTACATTAACTTTGTAGACCTAGCTTCTAATAGATTCATCCACGATTTTGCTATCGCAAATAGATCTTGAAAAGATAAAGAAAATGTACAAAATGTTAAAAGATGAAGAAATTGATAAAAGATTTGTTTTGTTGTTGTTCTATGGGTGATTTTTTTATGGTTATATAGAATTATGGGCAAAATTATAAATTTATAAAAGTACCTTTAATAAACTCATATTTTGGAAAGAAAATAAAAAAAGCAAAATAAAAGTTTTTTTTATTCTCTTATATTTTCCACCCCTTCCGAGTCATAGAAAAGTTTCTTTCATTTCTTCCAAATACAAGGTTAAAGATGACTACCATCCATCATAAACTCATCAATGGTCCCGTTATGTTTTAAGAGGAGACAACAAGGTAGGATTAGCCCCAATCTGATTGTCCTTGTATACAGTCACTGCTCATTCTTTGCCCCCACCCCATGTCTTTTCCTTTCCTCTAATCTACTTCGTTCTTTATAAATATCTTTGCCCCCTTCAATCCTTCCCCACTTATACTACTGCAACACACTTCCTCTTCTCTCTTTGTAGCTCTCCTCCTCTCTTCTTTCTGTAAAATATTTAATTATGATCTTGTACATAATTTTAGAACACCAAAAATTTAATAACTGAACGGAAACAAATTGCATACATGTCTCCGCGTTGAATCCCAAATTATTTTGAGCCATAATACTGAACACTGAAATTAAACCACTTGAAAATTTGTCAGAACGGTTGAAAAACGAAAGCTAGATCTTCCTCTCCTTGACCTTCTCAAAAACGGCTACAATGGGCGTAGCAACTAGGGTTTTCTATTATGAAGGCAGGAGAGGGGACCTAGCCTATTTATAATAAATTTTAACAGGCCCACCCATCACAGGTCCATGTTAAAATAGGTCTACACTGACCGTCTTC